>JAQZBX010022080.1:15483-31928 GCA_029593785.1 Cabassous unicinctus | reverse complement strand
TCCTCTATGTCTCTTAAACTTATAATTTCTATCTACTTTTTTCCTGCAAATTTTAAGTAGCATTCTATAACTTGTTCTTACAAACCACAGATTTTTGATTCCTCTGTTTTCATTCTACTATTTTTTGTTTCATCAAAAATTTTCTTTATATTCATATTTAAATTTTAAAAATATACTTGTTTTCAAATTGTTTTTCTATTTGAAGTTACATTTCTTCATTTTACTAAAAGAATACTCCCGTAACTCTTTCTGAGGACAATATTTTTAATGCGTAGCTTTAAGTTATCTTCTATTCCCTGCTTTAACTCTTTTTCCTTTGCAGTCAATTTTTTGGCTTAATTATCTTGATGTTGTTCTCTCATCTTGTTGGTTTTATTCTTTGTTGTCTATAACTATTTATAAGTAAAGACTTGGATAGATCAACATTGGTATCAAGTGTGGATTTCTTCTCAATTTGTAAAGGTTACTGTTTGATATCCTGAAAAATGTTTCTCTCCTATTCAAATGGCTGCCCATATTGCTGTCTGGGTACACTCTAGCCAGCTGCAGTGAGTAGGTGGGCACTTCCTGAAATATGTGGTTTCCTCCAGGATGTTTCAGTGGTGAACAGGTTGACAGGATGGGAGCCCCTCAATTGAGGAAGTATGAACTGCTTATGCTGGAGACAGAATGCTTTAAAGGTCTTCCTGCTGTGCTGAAAGTTTTCTCATTTCCTTTTTTTGTTCTACTGATCTGAATTTATGTAAGGCCACAATCTCTTTTCTGGTACCTCTATGGAAGTCAGAGTCCCATTTCTTAACTTCTGCCAACTTTATCCAGGAGGGAATGTGAAGGCCAGCTTTGAGTGGGCACAGAGCTGGACCTTGGCCCAGCTCCTGCTACCCTTCAATCACCCCACATAACACTTCATGAACCACTCCTGCTTCTCTGAGTCTTGAGCTCACCCCTCCATCACTACTCCTTCTTTACTTGTATTAGCAGGAGTTTCAGCAATTATTTTGAAAGTAAATTTGATTCTATATAGTTTTATAATATCCAGAGATTTTGCAAAGTTTCTGATCTGATGGAAACCTTCCTTGTTTTCTCTTGTGCTGTATATGTATTACTATTTTCAAATATCTTCTTTTATGTCAATTAGATTTTAGTGGAAAGCAGAGATAAAAACATGAACTCAGTCCCCCATTTTCAGTGGAAGGTCCATAGCCATCAAAACATAGCCTTACAGACCTCTCTCTCTCTCTCTCTCCTGCCAGCTCCAACTCTATATGATCCAATATGCATAGTCTGTTCCTTAGAAGTTTAAATAGTAAAAACGTAATAAAAGCCTAGAGATCAGTATCTCTAGGATATGACAACAACAGCAACAAACTTGATTCCTTTCTCCTACAAGCAGGTGTGGGTTTGAATTAGCACAAAGTTTTGGGTGGAGTTAAAGCAGAGGGTAGAGGGCAGAGTGGGCAGAAAAGGAGGGTTGTGGGTGATATTTCTAAAAATTTAAAGCTGAAAAGCCTGGTGATTTCCATCCTGATTTAGACCTTATTTTGTACCTTTCCTTTGTACTTAGGATTGAACTCTGCACAGGCTAGAAGTCTACTTGATCAGTGCTCATTTCTGTAGCCCTGGAAGTTGCCATAGGTGTTTAGTTTTTTTTTTTTTTTTTGGTTTCCTGAGGTCACTCAAGTGTTGACTGAGGTCTGAGCAGAGCTTGTACTTCTTTACCCCTTAATATTGCACCAGCCCAGCACCCTTCAAATCATCCATCCTCTACTACTACTGGATTCTCTGTCTCAGGTTGGTTAACTCACTCTCTAGTCACCCAGGGTGATTTAAGGGTGACTCCTTCCTGCCCAGGGACCCTGATGTAGTGGCTATGTTGACTTAGGTTTTCCACTGCTCCTAAGTGGCAGCATATTGTTATAGGTCTTCTCAACTTTCCACTCTTTATTGTTCTTGGGTATGGGTTAAAATGAATTCCTTTCCCATTGCTCTATAATTCTATTTTGACTTTCTGGCCTCTAATGTAAAACTGCCTTTGCTTTTAGAATTGTTAAATGCCCTAGAACAGATTATGCATCCCACCTTTTCTACTACCTTATAGTGAAAGGCACAAGGAGAGATTACAAAACTTGTAGGAGTGAAGGAAACACATTAAGCAATTTAGGTTCATTGGGTAGGGCTGCATGTGTGGTGTCTGAGTGTATGTGTGTGTGCTGAATGGCTATTTTCACTTTTCCCCATTAACCCTGCAATCCCCCTAACTCTGGGTAGACAATTCCAGTAAATACAGAAAGGTAAGTAGGGTAATTAATGGTCTTATCATTGGGTCTAGCACGTTTTAAGCTAAAGTATCTTCTATTTGATTGTTTAATGAAAAGGAATTAGAAGGAGAGTGGGAGTTGATTAAACAAAAAGTCCTTGGGAAGATTAAGAATAGGGGAGCTGAAGAGGAACCAAGTGTCTCTAGTGACTCATTATGGCTTCTTGAAAACTTCGGTCAAGGTAGGCAAGCTTTGAGGCCCTTTTATATGAGAAAATATACATGAAGCCAAACCCAGGTAGTATCGAAGAGACTTTAATTTTGGAAGGATTGTGTGTTAAACAGAATAATGTCCCCCCCAAAGATGCCCATGTCTATTATAAATGTCTCACTTTACATGGCAAAAGGAACTTTGTTTATGTGATTAACTAAAGGATCTTCATTTGTGGAGATTATCCTGGATTATCT
Source organism: Cabassous unicinctus (assembly GCA_029593785.1). Classification (NCBI taxonomy): domain Eukaryota; kingdom Metazoa; phylum Chordata; class Mammalia; order Cingulata; family Chlamyphoridae; genus Cabassous; species Cabassous unicinctus. The sequence continues at coordinate 29,203 of JAQZBX010022080.1, read as the reverse complement.
GAGTAAACCCAATGTACTCACAGGGGTCCTTGTAAGAATGAGGCAAGAGGGCCAAAGTCAGAGAGAAGATTGAGGATGGAAGCAGAAGTTAGAGAGGAGAGAAGATGATACTCTGCTGGCTTTGAAGATAGAGAAAGGGGCCATGAGCACAGGAATGCATTTGGCTGCTAGAATCTGGGAAAAGAAATTACTTCTCCCCTAGAGCATCCAGAATAAATTCAGATCTACTGATCCATTTTAGACTTCTGACTCTAGAACTGTAAGAAAGTAAATTTGTGTTGCTTTAAGTGAATTCAAGTGAATTTGTGATAGTTTGTTATAGCAGCAATGAATGTAATATGGATTATCATTCTTAAGAGTTTGGTATCTGACAAAATAAAATAAAAATTTATTGTTTATTAGTGTGAACTCTAGGAATATTGATACATGGGTTTAGTTCATTTGCTATTTTCAGTTATTGTGTGTTGAAGTAATAGAGTGGTTCATTGGGCCTATCAGACTCAAAATGTTTCATATAATGGACTAAAAAAAGTATAGAGACACCAAGGCATTACACAGGGAATCACAGGTCTCTAAGAGGTCCCGAGGTGTTAGCAAGTTAGCAGAGCTGCAACTACAGCTCATGCTTCATCACTGTTGAAGAGACTGCTACAGTTATGGATCTATTACTTCTTAGCTCCAAATTCACTATTTTTAGCAGAGATGCATCTTGTAAACATTTCTCCTTTACCAGTTGGCACTATGTTAAGTTTTGTCAGGAAAGGGCAGTAGGCAAAAGGACTTCTTCCTCGTTGGGATGTATGTTTCCCCCCTTCTTGCTCCTTTCATGCTTGGCTGGTCTGCTGTGGGACACCCACTGGAGCTCATTGCCAGCAGGTTTCAGTGGTATCACCTGTAGGCAGTTTCCTGGAAAGTTCTGCTGGGCATCAGTTGGCTTCCTAATGAGCGTAATAGTATCCTCTGTGGACAGGTTCTTGGTGAGTTCTGTGAGTGCCTTTCACAGCCTCCCAGTGAATTCAACTGCCACCCCCACTGGCTGCTTTCCAGTGAGTTTTGTTTACACCCCACTGATGGTTCCCTACCCACCAACCTAGGCCCACTAACTGTGGATCAGCTGTGGCCTAGAATACCTAATGATTGCTCTGCTGTCCAATTGGATTCCATCCAATTGGCTGCAACCACAGCCCCTCTGTTATAACTATCAAAATTTTTTGTGTATTGCCTCAGCATCCATCTTACTTGGCTAAGCCACTTGCCTGAACACTGCCCTTTGGCCTAGTTAATAAGCAGCTGTCCAACCCTGGGGCATAAACTCCCCCAGAGCCCAAACCCACATCTGTGACTACCACCCACACCTCCCACACACCTCAGCCAAAACCCACAACTGGTCCCAAATCATAAGCTAACCATCTCCAGGGCCCTCGAACCCCCAGTTCCTTTCCCTTTTCACTGGTGTATGCTCTAAACTGACCGCCCTCAACTCCTGCGGGAAATCTGCCAACCTTCTTCCCTGGACCACAAGAAAGGCACAATCCCATGAGTCTCTTTCTCTCTGCTTGTGTGCCCTCCACCTGCTTGTTGAGCCACCAGAGCCAATCCTGCTTTCTGTACCGCCCCTCCTTTCTGGGACCTGTAAATATCAAACCATCTTTTCTCACTCATTATGGCCTCGAGTTCCCAATGTGTTGTCCTAAAAGATCCAACGTAACCTATTTAAAAAACCTCAAATGAGGCCTGAATCCCAGCCTTGAGGAGGAGTCCCCCTTCCTAGTTTGTCCCTTGCTTGATTTCTCTCACTCAGTCCTATGGTACTCTTTAGATTTCTCTTTTATCTCCTCTTGGCAGCTAATCCCCTGTAAATATTTCTTTACTATTTATAAATAATTCTTTGTCTTAAACTTCCCTGCTTAAATTACTGCATGGTTTCTGTCTCTTGACTGGCCCTTGACTGATATTAGGATATGAATCTAAGGAAAGAATTCGTGTTCAGCATGAGGCTAAGTTCAAGCATTAACTTCACTTCCCATTGGAATCCTCATTAGGAGTTTATGGTTCTTTGGGGTATTATTTCTATTCTAGTATAAATTTTGATACTGTTTACAAACATTTCCTTAGTTCCTTAAGAACCAGAGTAAATAAAAGCAGCGACATAATAAATAAAACACAAACACACCCACACATGTACATATATGCACGTACACCCCCTCTCACATACAAAACCACTACATTAGGAATTGAGAAAAGAGAATCTAGTCTCAACTCTGACCCTAACTAGCACCAAGAATATCAAAGAGAAATTTCTCTGAGCTTTTCTTACAATTTTAAGACATTGTGGCAGTTTGAGATTATTTATGAATCCCCAAAAGAGAAAGACTGTGTTTGTAAACCAATTTATTCCTCTGGGTGTGATACCCTTTAATTGGAAATTCAGCTGAGATGTCTTTGATTAGATTACCTGTTTTAAGATTAGGCTTTTTGATTTGACTATGTCAGAGGGCATGACTCAGGTTGAGTCCCTGCCCCCTTGCTGGGTCTGATATAAACAGACACTCACTCAAGAAGAGACACAGAGGAGAGAACTTTGTCATTTTGATCCTGCCATGTGACAGAAAGGAGAAGGCTCAAACAGCTAAAGCCCCGGGGAGAGATGGACCATTTGCCTGGTGGTTTACAGCTGACATCGGGAAGAGAGCCAAGACTGATACAGGAAGCCCTGAGAGACAAGCCCTATGCCAGCCTGCAGCTGAGATCAGGAAGAAGCTGGGCCCACAGAGCCTCAAGAGGAAGAGGAAGCCCCGAGGGGAAGGCTGAAACCCAGAAGAGATTGCCCGCCATCTTGCTTCAACATGTGGCAGCTGACTTTGGTGAGAAAGTACCTCTTATGGTACCTTGAGTTGGGCTTTCCATGACCTTGGGACTGTAAGTTTTTATCCTAAATAAATGCCCTTTATAAAAACCAACAGATTTCTGGTACTTGTATTGGTACCCCTTTGGCGGATGAATACAGAAATCTTCAGTTCAGTTTCTATGATCTTTGATCTAAGTGATGGGAATGCTCAAACAGCAAAATGTTAGTGAAACAAAAGGAAAGTTTTGAAGTATAGTCACTGATTCTGAGACTGAGTAAGATGTGTGTGACTGTGAGGTAGAGGGAGAAATCATTAAGAACTAGAAGAAAGGTTCTGGGCTGGAAGTTGCTCTCCTTGTGCCAAATGTAGTGAAATCTAGAAAAATCCTCTCACCACACCAGTGGCAAGAAGAAGAAGCCATCCCCCAGACAACTACATAGCAGACATACTTTTTTTTTCAGAGTTGCAGGAATTACTTAGAAACACATGGAAACAGATGTAAATCAACAGAAATATGGTTGATAATTCCTTTACTTTAAAATCTGAGCTTTGAGCATTTGCAGATTGAAAGACTGGATTTTTTTTTTTTATTAACAATCTTGCATTGTACAATCACCAGACCAATATAAATTATCTTAGCTTAGTATTGAAAAAAAATATCAGTGGATGATGAAGTGCCAGGACAGCAATCAAATAAAAAGACTCTTTACTATGCAGATAATTACTTTGGGTAGTTCATGGTCTTGAACCTAGTGGCTAACTTCTAACAAAGAGAACACCACAAAAGTAATGGAATATCCCTTCTGAGATTAGGTTAAAAAAAGATGTTGCCTTCTGTCTGCTCTGTGTCTCCTGCTCTCTTTCTGGATCACTCTGATGAATTCACTTTCCATGTATTGAACTGCCCCATGGAGAGGCACATGTGGCAAGGCATAAAGGGTAGCCTCTAGCTGACATCAAGTGAGGAAATGAGGTCCTCAGTTCAGTAGTTTATGTAGAACTAAATCCTGCCAAACATCAGGTGAGGGAACTTGGATTCTCTTCCAGTCTAGCCTTAAGATCAGACCACAGCCCCAACAGAAAGCTTTCTTGCAGTCTAATGAGACACCTTGAAGCAGAGACACCTAAGCTGTACCTGTATTTCTGACCTACAGAAACTGTGAGATATTAAATATTTGTTCTTTTAAGCCACTAAGTTTTATTTTGCAGCAATAGATAATCCATACATATGTATAACAATAGTGCTTTCATTTGCTACGGCTGCTATAATAAATTACCAAAAACTCAGTGGCTTAAAACAACAGAAATTTATTCTTTCACCATTCTGGAGACCAGAAGTCTGGAATCACTATCACTGGGCCAAAATCAAGGTGTCAGCAGGGCTGCATTGCCTCCAGGGGCTCTAGGGAAGAATCCGCTCCTTGCCTCTTCCAGCTTCTGGTCACTGCTGTCATTCCTTGACTTGTGACCATGCCATTCCAATCTTCAGTGCCAGTATCTTCAAATCTATCTCTGCTCCATCTTCATGTCATTTTCCCCTTGATGTGTGTGTGTCAAATCTCCCTGTGCCTCCCTCCTATAAAGATGCATGTGATTGCATTTAGGGAACACCCTGGTAATCCAGATAGCGTCCCCATCTCAAGAGTCTTAATCACATCTGCAAAGACACTTGTTTCATATAAGGTAACATATACAAGGTTTCAGGGATTAGGTTGTGAATATCTCTCTGGCAGCCGTTTTTCAGCCTATCACAAGTAGCTAGCATTTTTAAGCTCTTCCTGTGTTCCAGATACCACAGTAAACATTTTGTAAGTATTTTTATTTACATGTATTTTCATTTACATGTATCTCATTTAAATGTATTATCATTCCTCTTTTATATGTGAAGAAGCTGAGTCTAGAGAGCTTAAGTGAGTTGACCCAAGTCACACAACAGTAAGTGGTAAAGCCAGAGTAAACCCAGGCAGTCTGACCTTAGTGCTTATACCTCTAAGTGCTGTGCTATATTGCCTCCCTATAGAGTCATAAGATGAAGCTAACAAATTAGAAAAGGGTGTATGTATTTCATTGCATATTATGAATTCATTTAGTTCCCACTAACAGTATGTCTTTTGTTATCTTTATAATTCCCAAGTAAAAGAATCCTTTCAGCTATTTTTAAAGAGAGCCATAGCCAACCTGTACTCTTTTGTGCAAGGGGCTCTAGGAGAACTGATTGCTTTGAGCAGTTAGAGGCACTTCTTCCTAATTAGTTTTGGATGGATTTATTTTGCTCTCCTGGGAAATGAATGAATGTACTGAAGAGGTGATTCTTGTGTTGATCAAAGTTCAAAATGAGAATATACATAATGTATTTCCTTCTGCTTAGCATTTGTTATGCTAGTCCTTTAACAATTTGTAGATTTTCTGTGTATTACCTGCTGGTCTAAAAATTCAAATCACACAGAAACTGTAGATTTTAGCTTTAGGCTTATGTTGTCTTTTCCATATATTTCTTCATGGGGGCAGCTCCCAAACTTAAGGAATTTATGGTATTGGAGGCCTAAAAGCTATTTCTTGAGTTTTGTTTTTATTGCCACAGCATTAGTGATGGCATGGGAGTGCCTTCCCCAAAGTGACATGCCTGAGCAGGTATGCAAATGGTTAAAGGAAGCTGGAGAGGGGATGGCAGATGGTGACTCCTTGTAATAGTTCCAACTACACTTTGAACATTCTGTCCCTCCTCTGACATGCATCACTTCAGATGGCAACCTCATTTGGAGGTGAATTGTTCTTTGCTGGGTTTTTTTTGTTTTTTTTCATGTTGGAGTTGATCTCATGCCTGGCATTGCATGAAATGTAGTGGCCTAGTTTCTGTCCCAGAGATGACAGAAGCTTATTGTTGTTTAGTGTATGCTTTGCCATATTGATTTTAGAAAATAAAACCTGAAAAAATCTTCTAATTTTACTGAGATTTCCCACTCACTGACACACTTTCTCTTACTTTATAGAAAGGACAGAGGTTTCATGGATAAAGGAATTCTAGAGTCAAAGAAGTTGGGGAACTTCATGGAAGAAAGAGTTTTGAGGCCAAACAAGTTTAGAAAATGTTGACTCCTCCCTTCCGACTCCCCACACTGTAACTAACTTGTTGATGCCACACCTCATCACTTCAGTCCATCTCTGAATTCAGCTGTGGTAGAAGTTTCCAGCAGGCATACTGATTGCTTCCCGCTTTCAGCTGCGCTCGTCTTTGCCTGAGGGCTCTCTTCAGCACCCTGGAAGTTTCTGGGCTGCCTGTGGGCACAACCTTGAGGTGTGGGAGTGTTAACACCCTCAGAGCAATCCTCAGCCATTGGGAGATTGGACTTGATAGATAAATGCCTAAGCCTCCCCACCCTCTTTAGGACAATTCTGAAGCCATATCATAGTTTCTCAGTTTTTTTCCCAGCAGTATTGAGAATTGAGCATATCCTCCATAGCAGTAACTTGTTCAAGCTACATGGCTTTTTTCACTTCCTTATCTCAATTTTCCCTCTCTCATTTGTGCTACCTGTGATCACCTCTGACATAAATTACCTCTACTTAAGTCCTTCTCTGAGAGTGCTTTTTGGGGGAACTCATCTCTTGGATAGTCTTAATGCATATTCGATTTGAGAAATCCTGCAGTAAAGAAATCCATTTAGTACTTTTTCCTAAATTGATCATACTAAGTATTTTTTATTACTTTAGCATTCTGTGCATCTACTGTTCTTCAGAATATAGTTCCTGAATCATTTTGGTTCCTGGAGATGGCTGAGATAGAAGTATTTCTTAATAGAGTCCCATGAAAGGCACTCACAAATTCCTTTCATAGCCCATTTTCTGTCTTTGAGTATACTTGGCAAAAATCTCAAGGCCACAGGTCTGGAAAGGATCTTAGAATGTAGTTAGCTCATTTTATCAATAGAGAAACTAAGGCCTAGAAAGATGAATTGTCATCTGGTCCAATCATCTGAGACTGCATGGAGAGTATACAGACAACATTCTTTAGACCAATGGTTGGCAAACTATAGCCTGCAGGCAATACCTGGTCTGCCGCCTGTTTTATTTATTTGTTTTTTTATTTTGCCATATCTTTTTGAGCAACCTGAAAGCTAAGAATAGTTTTTATATTTTTAAATGGTTGAAAAATAATCAAAAGAATAATATTTTGTGACAATTTCATTGTCTATGAATAAAATTTTATTGGAACACAGCTGTGCCCATCGTTTATGTAGTGTCTATGGCTGCCTTCACGCTACTACAGAGATGAGCAGTTGTGGCAGAGACCCTATGGGCCACAAAGCCTAAAGCATTCACTCTGTGGCCCTCTACAGAAAATGTTTGCCAGCCCCTACTTCAGATTCGCAAGACTTGATGAAGGAAATTGACTCATCTGCATAAGTCAATATAGGGTAGCAGAAAGATCACAGAGTTGGAAGTAATGCATAGCAATTCTATTCCTTCCAGTGCTGCTAACAAGCTTCATGATCTTGGACAAATGATTTGGCATCTTTAAATATCAATTTCCTCATTTATAAAAGGAAAGGATTAGACTGAAGTCTTCCTTAAAGCTCCTTATGCACAAATAAATTTATAATTATTTGCAATTGCCTCCAAGTTTAATGTATAATTCTAGAATGTGGTTTGTACCCGATGTTCAACCTAAACCAAACCTCCTTTTTTGAATCTCAATTCCCTGTCTCCTCATCCTTTGGCTGTGAGGAAGCACGCACACCACCTGCATCTCTGCAGCACAGGGAGACTTTGCCTATTTCTAAAGAAGTTCACATGACTTGCTAGTAAGTCTGTGGTTTGCCTCCTCATAAATTGAAAGCTGCAATTCAGGAATGCTTTCTCGTCATACATTTTTGGAGTTGCCTTTCTTCCTTACCCTGCTCTGAATCCCTAGAACCCCCTGTGCTTTCTACTTAGACCGCTGTGAGCTGTGTTACCTTTCTCTAGGTGTTTCTTTTCGCTCTGCCAGGCATGGCAGTATTCTTTTCAGAAGTTTGTCTGTTTTTTGGCATCTCCCCACACTGTTGGTATAGCCATCTTCCTTTTAAGGATTCTCGCTCTGGTGTCCCTCAGGGATCAAGGCAGATTAGGGCCCACAGGGGGCCAGCGGTGTCACAGATTAGTAAAGTTGACCTGGTATAATACAATAAGAGCAATGGGGACTGTGGTGAACAGATGGCCATTTACTTTGTTGACTTAGCTGTTAATTCTCATTTTTAACCAATAATTGTCCAGTGTTGACAAAACTTTTTTAAAAAAGAAAAGTCCAAAATCTAGACTTTTAGATGACATCTCCAGAATTTTAAATACGTACAACTGTGAATTAAAACAAACAAACAAACAAGCACTTAATGAGCCAAATAAAATTCATGATTTGATTGGACCTGTGAGCCATCACTTTGCTATGTCTGATCCATGATAAATCTTTCTAGGCTCTTTGTCATTTGTACTCCAAGTCATTCCTTGGCTCCAGAGCTTGTGACTGTCTAACTCTTGGCTTTTGTTGGCACTTAGTTGTCCCATATGGCATCTTTTGGCAACTTACTATTCTGAGGGTAAATTAGCCAATCTAATGGACTCATTCATTCTAATGGAACATTTTCCATGGTCTTTTCTTCCTTCTCAGTTAAGATGTATATTTTAAAAATGAAGTTCTAGGGATAATATTCTTAGTTCTTGTCTAAAGGTTGGGATTTTTAAACATGTTAAAGGGCCAAATATCCATGGCAGGACAGAGGAGGATATTTTGGCAAAACGGTAAGAGGCAGCTTGTGCTATCTCCTGTATCACAGGTGTCAGCAAGTGGCGAGTGTCTAGGGCTACGCCTGAGAACACTTTGGACCTGTACCACAAACAGTATCAGCATCAAGTAGGGGCTGACAGAGAGAAGCTTTAAAGAACTTTTGTTGGGTGCTCAATTTCTAAAGTTGAGAATGCTTTTTGGTGTTGACAGATACCCTGTTTTTAAAAATTGTTTATATACCTGGTAATTGATTTTATTTGGCATCTTCTATGTTTCCTAAACGTATTTGGCTTGCTTAATCAGAATTCTCTGAGCTTTTGAAGCATGTAAATGAAAAGATTTAGGTTTCACAAAAAAAGGCAGCTGGTGAGACTTGGTCATATGACAGGTGGAGAGCAGTTTGCTTGGTTCAGAAGCCAAAACAGACTTCCTAGTCTTCTCTGCCCATTGGCCTGGAAGGTACCCGTGTTGAACCCAGCCTTCTTTTATTCAGAGACACCCACGCAATGTCTGCTGTTCCATCTCCTTTGCCTCCCGGCAGCACTTAAAGCACCCGGTGAAGAAGCTTAGCTAGCTAGATTGTCAGCCTTTCCCCAGGCTGCCCCAGCTCCCTCTCAGGCATAATAAGGCTCTGTGCCAGGATTGCACACATCCAACAGCCACGCGTGAGTCAATTTTGCCCCAGGGTCAGTAAAGATTGAATCTGTGAACAGTAATTTGGTTCCTTTTATTCCCTCTGGGCAGTGGGGTGGGTGTTGGGGAATAGGACTACCCCATCTAATCCTGTTTATTTGCAGAATTATTGTCCAGTCCTCCTAGACCAGTGATGCCTTGAACACAGCCTACAGCTTTGTCATTAATGAAAGGAAAGTGAATTGTTTTCATTTCCTTCCTGGAAGATTGAAAGAAGGGCATTTTTTGGGGGGCTAGCACCACCATGCGGATAACATAGATACAGGCTTTTCTTCTGATTGCATAACAGGCCAGCTTTGTGCCTCTGGAAATTTTGGTATCTTCTCATCTCTTCCTTATATCTTTTGTGAGTCATCGCAGTGCCGCCTGTGATAAAAATAATTTTTGCAACAGTGTCATAACACTGCTGTGCTTCCAAGGATCTTGTGTTTCTACAAAATGACTGACCTGCAGAAAGAATCAGGCAGGAAAACGACAACAAAAGATTCACAGAGCGGTTTTGTATCAGGCAGGGCATAAATCAGATATCATCTCGTTTGGGATTAGCCACTGGGCTCTCAAGTAGAAGATGCCAATTTGGACTCTGTGAGAAGTACCAGGGCCTGTTACCGAGGCACTTTCGACCTTTATTACTCAAGGGATGCAGGCTGAGTCAGAGCAAAGGAAAGAAATGAAATCTGGTTGTAGGGTGCAAAAGAATTTTACCAAACCACGCAGTTCGCATCCTGTGAGGTAGGAAAGTGGGGTAGAGGGTAGAAATATTTTTTCTCACTTTTTGGGGAGAACAAAGGGCAAAGTAGACAACAATGCAGAGAAACTCTCTTGACTGTGGCTTTGAGTACTAAAAGCATGGTGGGAGGTTGGCTGGCAAAGGTATGGCTTTTGTTATGTAGCTGGCACCAAGCTTCCTGGAGAGGGGCTAGCCCTGCTTCTCCCCTTTTGTGATATTGGTTGCTGATTTCCAAATTGGCTGATATGTGGGTGTTGGGCGTGGGCTCTGATAGGTGAAGGTAGGGAAAGCAGTTGCTTATAAAGATCTACCACCAGTTAACTCCTCACAGGCCTCTTCCAGTTTTTCTTTCCTTTGTCCTGTCCTCCCAACCCCAAAGAGAAAAGGTTTTTTGTTTTTTTTTTACCAGCAATTAATATAGCAAGCTGTAAATATAAAAATTTGGGGGAATCAAAACCAAAACAAAACAAGAACAAATAAGGATGTGCTAACATGTCCTCTTTGATGAGCTACTCAAGTGATAGGAAAATATACAGAGCCATCCCCATCCTACCCCCACCCCCCACTGTTGCCTTTATACATCTTTACTCCTTCCTGTAACTAGCACAACTTCCACAGTTGTAGACATTAGTGTATCTGGAATTTCAGATTGAAAGAACTTTTCTTGGAGACATGTGGTTGAATATGGGCTGGTGCTAATTTGGAGGGAGTTTTAGGGACATGTTGTGAAGCTCTCCTCTGTAGAAGGCTATTTATTGAACTTCAGTGTGTCAGGAATCTGGGTAGGCCAGCTGACATGCAAAGTGCAGATTTAGGCTCCCAGAAGATTCTCAAGCAGCAGGAATGAGTCTAGATCAAATAAAATGTAATTAATTATGACAACTGTCAAGTCCTATGTTTAGTATCCTTTTGCATCAGCCCTTTTAACTGTCCCCTACATCCCTACCTGAGGGATGGGAAATCATGTAAAAAGCCACGGAAATACCAGAACTCCAGGTCAGGGAAAATCTTTGGGTTTTGTTTTCATCCTAGTCACTGGAACATCTTGTCATGAGAGCTTCTGCTCTCCTTGCTCCAGACCCTCTTAGCTGGATCTTGCATTACCCTTTTTATTGTACCGTTTTGATTTGGATACCTGAATCTTACCTGTTCATGGAGGCCTGGGACCCCTTGAGCCCTTGCCTCTGGGGCCACTCCTCTTTCAACGTAGAGCTCTGTGTTACTGTGTTACTCCTGTGTTACTTTCACCTTCTAGCCTAGCCACAGGGATGCTGGCAGTGCGCCCTTTGCTCTGGACAGGAAAACTGGATAAGGGTGAGGGGAAAAACCAGGGGAGGGTGTGTATGTCCAAATTTTGCTCGAGTTAGGTTTGATTCTCCAAATCCACAATACTTGATCTTGTTTAGCTTCTTTTGGAAAGATCTTTAAGTATATTTCATATTTAGGAAACGTTTTACTAGGGACTATACTGCTGGTTTTGAAGCAGAGACTCGGTAATGACTAGGTTGGTAGATATGCACATTTCCACATTAATTAAATTTCTATTTTTTTTTCGGTGTGTGCTTTGTGCAAGGTGTTAAAAGGACATTTGAGAGCTTGAACTAACTGTCCATCAAAATCTTGTATAACCCTAAGTTTCTAGGATTCTGTGAAGTCTGCCTTCTAGTACTAATTATTTGTGTAACCCAAGGTAAGTCGCTAAACTTCTCTGGGACTCAGTTTTCTTGGTTGTTTTGTCTAGCTCCAAAATTCTACAAATCTTGGGAGCTGAAGGATGATAAGGTCGCATTCTTTTTTCAAAAACAACTGATTCCTTGAATAAAAAGGGCTCCAGCCAATATATCTTAACTCTGCATAGAATATGGTAAAATTTGGATTAACTTTGGGATGGCTGAAATGATTGAGAAAAAAATTGAATTTCAGGATATTTTAAACATAGATACAATCTCAAGAATATAAATCGATTTTAGAGAAGATATCAGGGCAACTGAGTAGAGGCCATGTTTCAATTAATAGATAAGAATGAGCTAGGTAAAACTTCAGTCTACTCATATCTGAATGAACATGGATTCTGAATTAAAGGGACCCAAGTTAATATGGGTCAATATTTTGACTTGAATGTGTTTTCATGGTTCTCTGAGATGTCTCTAGAGGTAATAAAGTCAACTTACCTGATTATTTTCTTCAAAATAGAATGAGATAGAGTTCAAGTTTTAAAAAATATTTCCTTAGCATGGTAGAGTACAACATTTCCTATATATATATTCCCTAGAACACCAGTAGAAACTTAGGAATGTTATATGCTTTGGACAAAAGAAGAGAGCAAAAAATTGTCTCATACAATAATTGTTCTAGGAAATTATGCAATCTTGGTTCATTTGCATTGAAAAATTTTTACAATGGGGCATAAAATCCAGTAATAAAAAATGGAGAAAAATCATTCTAATTTTAGAAAAAAAAATTAATACTATCCTCCCCACAACCCCTCAAATAGAAGCTGGCAGAATTCTTCCATAATTGAGATGTCAGTAGGAGCCACCTCACCTTTTGGTGCTAGCCAAGCTTGGCTTGCCCCCTACCCACATCCTGTTTGTATTTTTCCTTAAGATTTCTGCAAATCATTTCTCCTAGTTACTTCTCCATTCTGTGATTTATGGCTGTTTTTTTTTTTTCTTTTTTAATCTCTGATCCAGCATCAACTTAAGCTTGGAATATAACGCCTTTTCTCTTAAAATTCACTTTTAAGAGCTAACTCTGTGTGGTAGAGTTTACTGGAGATTGAAGTAACTAGGTGGGAGGACATGCTGTAGTACCAGTTAGAAAATATTCTCATTTGAATGTTAGCTTTTCTGGTCTTCAGTCCCTCAGCCATTTCTACCAACCGGGACTTCAGTATCCCATTGTGTTGCTCAGCTTTCACTCCTGCTTCCTCTTTCACTCCCAGATGTGATAAAAATTCCTATTTTTTATGAAGACCATTTCAGCTCTAGCACTTATCAGTGCTCCAAATTCACACTTCCCATAACCCAAGATTTATTAATGTGCTTTGCTAAAAAAAGGATCATGTATTCCAGGTATCACTACTTTTTCTCTCTCTGAGGCCTGATAGTTTCAACAGGGGAGAGAAATATGGTTTATTTCCCCAGAAATGGGAATTATGACATTTACCTTAGGAGAAAAAAAGAGGGTGCTGTTAATTTTGGTTTTAAATAATTGCAACCAATTCTCCATTATGTTAGTATCCCACTGCAGAGAGTTGGGATTTGCTAGTTCAATAGAAAGGTCACTGAAAAAAGACAGAGGAGAGTGGATTCTTATCCTGATTTTATCACTAACTAGTTGTGTGATCTTGGGAAAGTGCCTCAGGACCTGAACGAGGAATCCCTAAATTCCCAGCCAATTCCCTGAGTCTCTGATTTGTCTGGGGGTCTCTGGTGTCTGTTTCTTCCATAAATGCAGCCAAGGCTGAGATTTCTCCCTTCACAAGTGGGTAAATGTCCCACCACCGTAGCTTTGCCCCAACCGGTCTCTGTCCAGCCGGTGGCCAGCACCTGCTGTCACAAACAATAGAGGCTCTGCTGGCCAGACTTTGGGGCCAGTCACAGGCACAGGCACAGATCCTGTTTCAAATTAGAACCTCAGGTCAGTTTTTAATTCTCAGATCCTTGCTTGTTTTTTTTTTTTTTG
>JAQZBX010022080.1:0-15383 GCA_029593785.1 Cabassous unicinctus | reverse complement strand
TGGGGAAGGGGAAGATAGAGTTATTAAAGAGCCACAAGGAGAGAGGGCTTTGAAGAGGAAAAATAAACATGAAGGGGGAATTTGATGCCATTTCTGTAGTGTGGTGAGCAACATGGATTTGTTTCCTGTCCCTGTGACTCTAAATATAGATTTTACTTTATATAGCATTGTGGAGCTAGATCTGTTTTGGGGATTTATCAAAGCATGGAGTTCTGCTTCAAGGTGGGCGAAGGTATAAGGAAGACACTGTGCAAGGAAATCCTCCCACTCAGGACACATATTCTGAAGATTTTACGCAGATTATAACTGTCCGTAGGGACTCAGCCCTTGGGATGGAGTATTCATATGCTTTATTGTCTATGCTCTTGATGCTCAAACTTGGCTCTGGCCTATGAACTTGTGAAAAATGGGGCAGGTTTGCCATATCATGCACCTTCCTCCATCTGGTGTGCAGACAGCAGGGATACAACTAACACATTTAAAGCACTAGCTTCTACGAGAGCCTGCAGATTCCGTGGAACAGTGCCCTCTTCTGCTCATGACGGAACCATGCAGTTGTGCTAAGATCTTTAGGGAAATGCACACTCCAATAGCCAAAGCCAGCTGTTCATTTGTCTGCAATGATCAAGACATTGTTTGCAAGACCAGCTGCTGGCACCAATAGCCAGTCTCAGCTGTAAATATTCAGTAGGCTAAGAAAGACAAACCAGTCAACAGCAGCCTCCCTACCCTACACTTGTTTCTAGGCAGGCTCTGATCCCACAATGCTTATTAGTGTTCCCTGCCCAGAGTTTTTGCTGCAAACACAGAAGAGCTGCTATTAGTTTTGTTCTTTATGAGAAAGAATTTTTAATCATTGAAACTTGTCTTTTAAAAGTTCTGTTTCTCAGTATTGTGAAATAAAAAAATTTAAACCACTTTAAGTACAGTTAATAGCTGTGATGAAATAAAAATATATAAAGGAACAATTCATTGTCAACTGTTTATTCAGATAAGAGATCAACATGATTTTCAGGTATTTAAAAATAAAACTATTGAATATACTATAGACTCCTTCTACAGCAGTAATGTTACATGGTGAAAAACATTTTTGCTGGCTCTTTCTACCTTCTGAGCACGTGTTTGTTCTATGTATTCTCACACTCAACTACTGTATTTTGGGTTTGAGCCCGAATGAAACAGCCAATGTTTACCTACAGATTATTTTAAACAATAAAAATAGAAATTATTTGAATTTTTAGCTGGCATTAGAGATTTGAGTCCTCTAAAACAACTTTCAGTTTGTTTCTCAGCATTATTCTACTTAAGTTACCTACAGCAGAGAAGATAGCGATGAATAATGAAATACAGACAAAAGGAAACATTTTAAAAAAGTTTTCTTAAAGTAAATGACTATAAAACTGCACAGTATGAAAGTATGCTTTCTTCCATGATTCTGAGTTTTAAATTCATGAATTTAGAGAATGTGGAATTCTTGCTTTGTAATGTGGCGGGCAGCTGGTAAAATGGGCGCCTACCACACCTTTTACTTCTGCTAAAAATGAAGTCCAGTTTAATGCAACATAAACTTCCTAGTGGGAACAAGCTGTGCAGAGTCCACTGAATCAAGGAATTGCACTGCCATTAAGTTGTGGGAAGAAAAGTCACATAAAATGGCGTTGGCTATTTCCATTTAGTGTGCTGGGTAAATAACTCAGAGCTATTGGTATTGTCAGACTACGTGTATTTGTGCATTACTTTGGTAATTTGCAGGAGAGGGTTTGGTTTTCTCTGATGCCTGGGGTTAAGAATTTACTGATTCCAGATGATTTAACAGATTGAGAGAGCTGTGCAATCTTTTAGTGCTTAGTTACCTCTATTTAAAACATTCATCTAGGGTAGAAGATGCTTTTAGTACTTCAGTAAAGAATGGTTTATTTAGTGCTTGGCATGTCATTCTCCCTCTCAGCTAGTGTAATCCATGGATCTGATGTCACCTCCTATTGGACATAGGCATGGGGACTCAATATTTTTATATTATATGACACTCATCTTGTATGCATGAAATACACCTGTCTCTCCTTCCCAGCCTTCTCAAGGACAGGGATTATATCTTCTTTGTCTTTACATGCCCAGCACTAGCACAGTACTAGGGATTTAACATATATTCCCTTTTCCTTCCTTTCCCTTCTCCCCTCAAATCATGAGCAATATGAACTTATCATTATAAGCAATAATTATTTTGCACTGTAAATGTATAGAGACGCTGCCTAAACAAGACCAGTTGATACCAGCTTAGAAAAACCAGCTTTGGCCATAGAAAAGAATGGCAGCTCTAACACTGGCTTATAGTAAACTTATGATTCTTTTCTCCAGGAGCAGAAGTGCCAGAAAAATGTCTGGAAAGTTCCTGGAAGGGAGAATGTACACCCTGGAGACTTTGAGGGCAGCCTCCCTTGAAGGGATGGTGGTAGCTCAGTGTATCATCAGGCCCTTTGTGTTTTGAAGGAAGAATCTTCAGAAAGAAAGACTCCTGACCTCCAGAAGGGTGGGTTTCCAGAGAGGAGGCTGATTCTCTGAAAGTGAAGGGTCTCCCAAGGTAGCAGAAACTAGAATCGATCTTGAAGTTCCAGGAACTTGACCCTAGAGCAGAGAGCAAGGTGTGCAAATGCATGGGGCAGTGCACCTTGAACTCTGGTGCTTGAACCCCAAGCATGGGGCACCCTTTGCTGAGATAGGATCCACTTGCCTCAGCATAAAACACAGATTAAAAAGGATATTGGAATATGTATAAAATAACCGTACATATGTGCTGGCTTGCTGAAACAGTTCTGTTTGATTTCTCTTGTCCAGGCATAGTTATTAATAGTACTGCTTTCTACTATCCAGTGTGTCTCAATTTGGATGGGAGATTATTTGATAAACTATGTAGGACCAGTTCTCAACAGTGACACTGTGTGGCCTTGAGAAGCAATAGCAGTGGAGCAATGAATCTCAAGTTCTTTTCCTGTTGGTGTGGAAGCCAAAATGATCTCTCCTTCCCTGTTCTTAGACTTCTGAGCTGCTGGATTCCTGACAATTTAGGAGGGAGTTTGAATACATCCTTCTAGTAAGACATATGGGCACTTCAGCAATTAAGAGAAAAAATAAGAGGCCTGGCCATATATAGGTTAACCCTGGTGTGTGAGGCAGTTTATTCCAGCCATATGCTATTTATTTTAGGCTTCTTGCTTATTTTAGCCCAAGAGACCTAATTATTTACCTGGTTCGTATACTGAGCTCTTTGCAGTAGTTTTCCAGTATCTCAATCTGTGATCCTGAGAAGTTATTGTTGCTGGGAAGAAGATGCATGAAGTGACCTGCAGTTTTGTTTTATTGCCAGAGTTTGATGTTTATGTGGGAAGCTGAAACTAGCAATTAAGTGTACATCTACTTTTGCCTACCCAGCTTCCCTTTCCCCTTCTTTGGGAACTAGACCTCTTCCTGTGAGAAACTCACTCCATGTAGTTTAGGCAGGGCTGACTCCCTTATCGCTTTCTGCGCCCATCACCTCCCCTAGCCCTCACAAGGGGTCGAACATATGACTCATGCTTGACCAGTCAGAGTACCTTGCCCTTTGGCCACAATGACTAGAACAGGGATAGGTAATTGGCCTTAGCTAGGCCAGTTTCTGTCCTTCTCTGGACTTTACTGCTGGAGCTATTGGAAAAGACTTTCTTTCTGCTGAGGTTGCTAATATGTAGTATGGGACTCTTGGACTTTTGGCAGTCATCTTGCCACTGTAAGGAGAATGCTTATCCAAAAAGAGGAGCAAGAGAGATAAAGCCCTGATGACATTGTTTTGAGACCTGTAACCAGGCATGTCTGAATTCCCAGATTGATTCATGGTCTTTTAATTTCATGAGGCAATACGTTTGTTTGTTTGTTTGCTATAAGTTGACTTAAGCTAAGGCCACTTGAAACCAAAGAGTTCTAAAATAAATAAACCTTCTGCATTGCAGGAATCCAGTCTCTTACATTTTTTATGATTCACTAGAATAATTTAACAACTCTAACTTTTCTTAGCATCAGTGAAATTATTCCAGAACTAGTCATGGCTTCCTTTGTTTACTGTCTGGAACTATTCAGCTTATACATATAGCCACAGGAACCTGTTGACACAGCTCTTTACTGGGCAAGGTTAATCTTGGAAAGACAATATTGAAAGGGAAAGTAATCTGGTAGACAAACCTTAAGGGAAAAACTCTGAAGAAAATCTCTTCTGTCCACAAGTTCCACTGTCTCCTAGTCTATAGGCTTACATACCACATGCCTTCTATTGCTCAAAGATACTTTTTGGGAATCAATGAGGTAACATGTCCTCTGTCTCAAGCGTGAGAGATGGAAAGAGGAAGCATCTTAGCTTCCACAAGATGCCCCTGTTCAGTATCCTGGGCAATATATTGATAAGGAGATCTGGATTTATATAACTTATATGGAAAAACGTGTAGCCCAGGAGTCTGATGAAAAAAAAGATGATAAAAAAGAGATATCGAAAAAACCTGAAAAGAGAAAGCCAAGAAACTGGTAAGGAGAGATTAGGAAACTTGGGGACAAAACATCATACCAAAATGCAGGTCAGGCTCCTTAATATTCAAATGTTTCTCATTGTTGTCTTCATTCCCGACAAACACTTAAAAAGGCCAACATACTGGCTTGCCAGTAACTATCCCCATCACCTGTTTTTTGTTTGTGGCATTTATTGCTATGTGAAATGACACTATAACTTTATTTTTGTTTCATATTTACTGTCAATTTTTTCCCTAACTAGAATATAAGCACTGTAAGAGCAGGGTCCTTGTCTTGGTCATCACTCTATGTGATTATTCAGCTCTAGAAAATAATGTCAAATTCTTTTCCAAAGTGGTTGTAATTAATATCGCCAAGCACGGTATATGTTTCTATGGATCCACATTCTCTCCAACCCTCAATCTTATCAGATTTTTAAAGGTTTGACAAATAGATGTAAAATACTATCTCCTTTTGATCTTGATTTGCATTTTCCTGATGACATCTGCTCACAGTTTTGTCTTATATGTTTCCTCTTGCCCATTAATTTTTTAGGTTGTTTTTGGTGTTTTCTTCCTTGTTTGTAGGAGTTCTTTACATGTTTTTGATATCAAATATTTTCCATTCTGTGTATTGTTGATATCTTCCCTCCCCCATCTATCTTTATAACTTTACCTTGCTCTAAGGTGTTAAAAATAAGATTCATTAATTTTAATAAGATCAAATTTATAAAAAATTTTCTTCAATAGAATCAATGCATTCCTATTCCAAGGCCTAAAAGATACTCATTTTTTTTACTAAGAGGTTATAGTATTTTCAAAATATGTCCACAAATTATTTGATACTCCTACGTTCAAGAGACAGAGCTTAATTCCATTCCCTTGGAGTATGAAGTAGACTCAATGACTTGCTTCAAAAGAATAGAATATGGTGGAAGTGACAGAGTGTGACTTCCTAGACAAGATCATAAAGGGCACTGCAGCTTCTGCCTTACTCTCTGGACAAGCCAACTGTCATGTTTTGAGGACACTCAGGCAGCCCTGTTGAAAGGTCCATGTGGCAAAGAACTGAAATCTCCTGCCAACAGCCAGCAAAAGCTTTCCAGATGTGTGAGTGAATTACCTTGGAAATGAATTCTCCAGCCCCAACCAAGCCTTCTAATGACTGTAGCTTCAGCCAACATCTTTACTGCATTTTCCTGACAGACACTGAGCCAACCAGAACCACCCAGCTAAGCAGATCATGGATCCCTGACTCACAGAATCTGAGATAATAAATATTTGCTGTTTAAGCCACAAAGTTTTGGGGTAATTGGTTATGCAGTGATAGATAACTAATGCAGAGTTTTAAAGTTTTGTTTTTGACATTTAAAATGCATCTGGGCTTACTTTTTGAAGATAGTGAATAGTATGGAACCAACCATTTCTCATATGGATAACCATTTTCTTCCTCACTCAATTTATTGAGCAGTTCTTCTTTTCCCCTTTAATATGCAATCTCTGTCATGTATCAAAGTTCTATGTGTGCATTGCTTCAGGGCTCTTTGTTCTATTCTGTTGGTCAATTTTTCTATTTCTGTGCCAATACCACACTATCATAATTACTATAGCTTCTTAGTAAGTCCTGATATATGGAAGGGCATGTTCCCCACATCCTGCTTTTCTTTAAAATTGTCCAGGTCATTCTCGACACTTTCTTCTTCCAAACTCAGCAAATTTTGGAATCCTTTTTTTCAATTCTATGAAAAACCTTTTAGAAGTTTGATTGGAATTGAATTGAACCTAATAATCATTTGGGGACAACTGGCAACTCCATTATATTAAACCTTCTTATTCTTAATCATTTATGTCATCTTTAAGATTTCTTAATACATTTCTATAAATTTCCATATGGTGGTCTTGATTTCTTTTTTAACTAATTAGTTAGTCCTTGTGGTTTTAATATAACCTTTATTATTAACTTCTAAATTAATTTTTTGGTCATGATCTGTGTAACATCTATGAATTAAAAATTGATAGACTTGTTAGATTGTTTTATGGCCTTGTACTTGATCAGTTTATGTTCCATGAGTGTTTCCAAAGATATATATTCTTAATTATTGGATGCAGAACTCTATATATGTCCATTTGGTCAGCTTGTAAATTGTACTCTTCAGAGGATCTATACCTTTTCTGATTTTTTCTTTTGGTGTCTTTGACCTATCAATAATCAAAAGTAATATGTTGAAATCTCTCATGGTGTTGAATTTATCAGCTTAGCCCTTACATTTCCATCAATTTTTGCTTCATATATTTTGAGATCATCTTATTAAGTGTATACATTGTTAGAATTGCAAATTTTCTTTGTATATTGTACCTTTTATCTTTATGTAGCGACCTTTCTCAATCACTACTGATACTTTTTGTCCTAAAGTCTACTTTATCTGATATTAATCTAGCTATACCAGTTTTCTTTTATTTAATAATTGCCATATTTGTCTTTTAATCCTTCTGCTTAACCTTTGTATGTCATTATTTTTTAGATTTACCTCTTGTAAACAGTAAATAGGTAGATTTAAAAACAATATTTAATGTTATTATTTATCTTTGATAAATTTAGGACATTTACATTTATTGTAATTTTTATATATTTGGGTCTGTTTCCTCCATCTTAATTAGAGTTTGTATCACATTCTTTCTAATCCCTACATTTTGTGATCCAACATCTTTATCTAAAACACTTCCTCCAGCTTAGCACCATTTACATCTCTTAGTCCCTCTCCCTTATCCACCCCTAATTTAACATCATATTGATAATTTCTGAAGTTTTAATTTTATGATATTATAGAGATATTTTCTCCTAAAACTTTAGCTCTTTAAACAATGACAACAGTCAAGTCTACCAAGGTACTTTGTCTCCTTTACTCCACATACCTCTAAGCAGTATCTTGTGCTAAATTTTCCCTTTTAACTATTTTATACAAAGTTGTTTTCAGTGAGGGTCTTTGTGTGACATACCTTCTGAGGCCTTGTTTGCCTGAAAATAATTTTATTTCTGCATATTTGAATGGTTGCTTGATAGATATAAAATCCCAAGTTCTACATTCTTTTCCATAAGTACTTTTGAAATGCTACTTCATTTATCTTTTTTCATCATGTGTTACTGTTGAAAAATCTTTGTCAATTTGTGTGATATGCTCTTTTTCTCAAAAAACTTTTAGAATTTTCTCTGTCTTGGTTATTCTTCAGTTTCACTATATTTGAGTTTTTCTTTATCTCTCCTTTTTATTACACAGTAGACTCTCTCAGTTTGAGTTCTTCTTTTTCTTTTTAATTCCAAAATGTATATCTTCATTATTTCTTCAAATATTTCCTCCTCTCCATTTTCATTTCTCTTTCTTTCTTAAACTCCTATTATATGGATGCTACTTTTATTTCTATCTTGCATATATTTTTATCTTCTCTTTTATTTTTTCTATTTATTTGTCCTTTCTTTTTTTATTTTGGGAGGTATCCTCAATATGGTCTTCCATTTGCTAAATTTTCCTCTACTGTATCCATTCTGTTATTTATGTGATATTATGCTATTTATTTCAACAATTTTATTTTTCATATTAATATTTGCTCTTGGTTCTTTTTAGTATTTTCTCATTCTAGTTTCATATTATTAATTTCCTAATACGTTTTGCTATGTTTATTAGGCTAATTTAAAATTATTTTAAATCCTCCTCTGTTGGAATGTAACCCAGTTTGTTATTTTACTCTTGAAATGGTTCTGCTCTTCCAATGCCTTATTATATTGTTCTGTAAACTTATTTTACCCTGGTGGTATCATATACTTGGTCATGCAATCCAGACATCAATTCATGTCAGCCCCAGTGAGCTCAAGGAGTGGGGATTGGATGAGCCCAGGTATCAGAAAACCATATTCAATCACTTCTCACACACAAAACAACTTTACAATATGTCCCCCATAAAGAAGCAATGTTAAAAAGGTGAGATTCCTTAGCTTATATAATTATGAGTGGGAAAGATATTGAGGTTATTTAGTCTCTACCTGTTTTTCTTGGTTTCCCACAAGCACATGGCCTTTGAGGTGTCTTGATTTTGATCCTGAGGATAATTGGACAACAGTAGGGAGGCAGGCTCTGTTTATCCCTGGGTAATAGTATTGGTGGTGGTGGTGTGGAGATTGGAGCAGGTGAGCATGAGAAAACTTCTACCATTTCCTCTCCTATGATGCTTATACCCACCTCTACCAGCTTTCTCCTGTCCCAGGACAAATTCACTATGCACCTTCATCCACCAGTCAAACACAATCCCTCCGCCACCAGTTTTTACAAGTTTTTCTCAGGGATTGATCTTGGTGTCAGGAGCAGAATTCATTCTAATGCAACATCTTAGTCAGAATTAGAATCAGAGCCTTTAACAAACCTCTTTCCATCACCACTTTCTCTGAACCTGGATCCAATATCCACAAGAAGGCTCTGACATAGAGCAATATTCCCACTGAAAATCTTAGGAGTAACCTAGCTTTCTTGTCTCTCAAGTCAGTGCCCCAGTTAAATGTTGGAGCAGAACAAGGGAAAATACATTTGTACTTTGATATGCTAGACTTGCAGGATGTCTTTTGTCAGATTTCCTTCAGGATACCAATTCTCTTTAAGGCAGAATATTCTTATCTTAGGGAGTCCATTCAGGCTATTTGGTGTTAAAGTATAAGACAGCAGCCTAGGAGTTCTGGGGGGTTGGAGGTGGGGAAGGATTCTCCTAGCTGTTATAGTAGTGTTGTATTTAGGGGTATTAATATATGTAATACTTCATTTTATCTAGTATGCATGGATATTCTCCTTAAGCAAATTTTCCAAACAATTGGAGCTGACCTTTAAACACCAATAATTTAACCTTAACCATTTTGATGGAATTCTTTCTAAATCATATTTCATATAACTTTGAATATATGTTTCTCTATGCCTTCTTCATAGATTATATTGAACATAATTTAACCTTTTCTTGAAAATGTAGGAGCTTCATGAATACCAATTTCACTTTGCTATTACAGTGATTCCCCCAGGACTAATATCCACTCAGGTGTTTGAATGTTGAGTTCTTATTCAGTTCAACAAGTATTTTTCAGCAATTATTATGTGTTGGACACTGTTAGGTATGATCTTTTCAAGACCATTTCCCTTCTCTTCTGTCGTCTGTCTAATTCCTAACAGTCCTCTTCCCATTTCCAATCTACTGATTCTATTGGGACGTCAGATGCATTTAAGCTAATTTAAGTTGTGAAAGGGTGAGTAAGGGAGATCTGTGAGAAAAGGAAGTAAGTGTGAGATTGGCCACATCTCTTTTGGATGCTCAGGTTCCTGTTTCTGATTGCTACTAATACTGGAAAGTTGAAATCATTAATTGCCTTTGGACAAATAAGTTATAGCGTTAGAACTGAGAAACGTAGGCATTGGTGATATTAGTTTGCTGATTTGTGTGTGTGTGTGTGTGTGTGTGTGTGTGTGTCTATACAAGGTTCTCCTTGTCTAGACTTTCCTGTCTGCCAGGATGGTTGAGTAGAACTCCCAGCTTTCTAGGAATTTTACTTGAAGATATTTTGCTTACCTTTTACAGAAAAGTGTTGTCTTCTTTTGGATAGACTTATTCTGGAAAAGGAATAAAGAATAAACAAGCAATTTCTGGAAGCTATCATCACTGTCAAATAATATTCAGTGAGCCACTAGTTATCTATTATATTTAGGTAACACATTACATGTTCTTTTCATATGCCTAAGCACATGTAAATTTCAAAGATGAAAGTTTTTGATGTATATATTAAATTTTTTATATAACTAAGGCACAGAAAGGTTAAGCATGTTTTCCAAGGTCATATAGCTAGTAAATCACAGGACCAAGCCAAGAACCCAGGTCCTCTGACTCCAAATTCTGAGCTCTTCAACTACACCCCTCTGCCTTCTACTCAACCGTGACACTTGGAGAAGCTTATAGATTATGAAGGCCATGAAAACATATTCTAAGAGAGATGTTTTAAAAGCTATAAAAATATAAAACTGAGGATGTATCTTGGATTTCTATGGCATCTCTCTTTACCATATTTTCTCAGTTATTTCATTTTCCTCTTAATTTCCTTGTTCGATAGAAAAGAAGAAGATTATAATCATATTTTAGAACAGTGGAAATGAGGCTCAGAGAATTGGAATTAGAAAGAAAATTTCTGGATTGCAAATTTCGTTCTATAGTTTGAGTGAGAACAAGTGGCATGCTAGCTGGTCAGATGCTAAGGCAGCCACTCTATGAAGATGGCTAAGACATTACTAAGCCATTGAACCATCATGGGAGCTATGATGAAATGAAGACTACCTTATTTTTTTCTCTGATAGCTGGTTGGAAGGAATGCTTCAATGAGCCACTGGGATTAGATGGTGAGACATATCGGGGAGCATTCCACATTTCCTTCTAGAGGTGAGTACAATTAATTTCAGTTTCAGAGGTTTTGTTTTTCTGAGTGAAATATGCAAGGTTAGGGCCAGAATGACTTGCTTAGGGCAGTCAAACCCTGGTGACCATGGTGTAATGCATACCAAACATCTGGATAACTGCAAAACAAGGGTCAATTATTAATATTTGCTTTTAAGAAAGACATAACTTCTCTTTTCTGAAATTATTAAAACCATTTATCTTGACCACATGAAATTTCTGGTAAACATCAATCTTGTTGCTAAAGTCAATCTAAATTACAAAATTACAGTCCAAGAAAAGTTTATGTTTTAGTCCTGCTTGTGGCCACAAGATGCCAAAGCAGGCAAAGGGCCTGAGGCTCTACCTCCACACCTTTGCATGGGTGTTGGTGACAGCATGAAGTTAAATATGAAGAAACATTGAAGCTGTATCATAAATAAGCAATGACTTCCTATGTTTTAACATGTGGACCAACTCTGATTGGTTCATGATAAATGCCTAGCACTGTGCTATTAAAGATTTGGGACCATGTCTGAGATCATTAGGACAGAGTGCTGTGATTGTGGGAGATGGGAGGAGTGGTGTGTGGGTCATGTACTAGCTTTCTTTCTTTAGCATGTACCCTCAGTTAATGTTTCTTCTTGCTTTCAGTTTGAATTCTTGTGGGTCTTAGGCTAGTTTCTTTGAGAACATGTCATTTGTATGGCTGTGAGAGAGGGAAGCCAGTAGTTCCCTTTAGCATCCTTATTTATTTATTTATTTAAAAGAAACTTTAGATTACATGTTACATAAAAAATATATGGGATTCCCATACACCTCACTCCCTCCCCCTCCCACACTTTCCCACATTAACAACATCCTTCATTAGTGTGGTACATTTGTTAAAATTGATGAACACATATTGAAGCATTGCCACTAACTGTGAATTATAGTTTACATTATATTTTACATTCTGTCCAGTGCAATTTTGTAAGTTATGACAAAATACATAATGGTCTGTATCCATCATTGCAGCATCATGCAGGACAATTCCAATGGACTGAAAATGCCCCTATCTTATACCTATTTTTCCCCTCTCCCTCCCTTCAGAACCTCTGGTGCCCACTGCCTCCACATCAGTGATAAAAGTTCTTCCATTGCTAGAATAACAAGTCTATAGTAGAATAATAGTAAGTCTACTTTAGTCCACTGTTCATTCCCCAATCTTGAGGATTTAGGGATGGTAATGCCCATTCTGCCTCTAATTGAGAGGGGGCTTAGATCCCAATTAACATTCTTTTTATTTGCTTGTTTAGAGTTGAAATGTTTTAGAACTACAGCTGGTACTATTCTTGGGAAATGCACATGAGAAGACTGGGTATATGTTTGGTGGCTAAGTTTTTTGGAAACCCTCTTGAAAAGCAATGGCTTTGAGACAAGCTGAAGTCAAATGGAGTACTTACCTCATTATTTTGGCTGTTACACTCTTTTCTTGCAGAGTTCATGGTCAAGACTTTTGATCTAGGGGGAAAAGTACCAAGACAGGGATTGAATAAGGTATACTCAAATATTCACATCTATATGGTATTTATTTAAAATTAGCTTTATATTCTAAAACTGTGCTGTTCCGTATGATAGCTACTGGCTATGTGTAGCTATTTTAAATTTAAATTAATTAAAATAAAAAATTCAGCTTCTTAGTCATACTAGGCATGTTCAAGTACTCAATAGTCACATGTAGTTAGCAGCTACCATATTGTACAGCACAGAAGGTTTTACTGGACAGCCCTGTTCTACAATCTTAACTGTCAGCACTTAATCCTCAGCAAAGATCTTGAAGTTGTCCTTTCGGAGCAAGGTCCTCCAAGTCCTAGGCCCCAGGGCACAGTGTAGTCTCATGTGTACTTGGCTTATTTAGAGGCTGTATGCAGTTTTGGTTACTGGCTCTTGATTCCAAGATTCCAAAATATTTAATAAATAAAAATTACTTCTTGTCTGAGTTGATTTCAATTACAGAGTTCAAGAAATGGAAAAGAGGTTTTTGGTTTTGATTTCTCATCATTTAGATTCTTTTGACAAAATAAGTAAATTTTTCTTTGGGCTTTTTCCTTATTTATCATTTCTAATTTTTAATGTTCATCATTCAAACTGTACAGTTCTAGTCTTATAACATGGTAGTTACAGTGTGTGTCTAGAGATTAGCTTCATGTCTATCCAGTATGGCTCAGTCTCTGTATTTGGGGAAGTGAGGATAGTATTAGTTTTAAGGCCTTTCTTTTCTTTGAAATATAAGAAAAGCCCTACTTACCAATGTACCTGAACACTAACCATTTTTAAAGCACACATTACTGCCTTTACTATAAACCCAAATAACTGATGTGATAAAATTATTAGGGGAGATGTGTTTATGCCCTCTCTTAAGAAGGATGGGAGAAGGACCTGAATGGTAAAGCTGGTGTGGTCCAGCTGTGGTCAACCAGATCATTCACAGAGGGCACTAGTTATGTAGTGTTGGGGCTCATTCAATTCCAAAGAGGAATTGGTCTGAGAAATGTTTGCTCTGACTCAGGCTGAGATGGAGTTACCACTAAAACCAGGATGTTCCTTTGTTTGCCAAAGCTCACACTTCTCTCTCAAGGAACCGAGTCTCTAGTTCTTCTTCTATTTTCTTCAAAGTTTCCTGGTACTTCTTTAAAGAAAAATAAAGGAAAGCATAGTTACTAATCAGAGGATGTATGCTTTTTATAATCATCATAAGCACTTATTTTACATTGTAATGTGATATTCGATATACCCCAATACTGTCTCTCCTTTCACTGTACCCCCACTCGCCACTACTCCTGACCTCTCACTAAGCTTCACCATTGGGTAATTGGATATTATAGATAGGAAAAGTGCCAGAGTTACTCATTATTAAACTAAGAGCACAAAGCTTAGGAGTCCAGGGCGGTAATTACCAGGGAGTCAAAGGACAATAGAGTGATTCTAGTGGTAGGCTGTTGAAGTCCCTTCACAGCCTACCACTAGGCTTTACAATTGTTCTAGATAGCATTCTTAGAAACATCTGGTTCCATTTCATTTGGTACCTTAATGGGCCATTTGCTATCCCTTTATCCAGAAGTTGTACCTTTATGCAGAGGGCCTGATCTTCACAGAGCTGGATCACAAATGCGTAGTCCTCCATGACCTGGGAAGCCAAAATTCAGTCTTTCTTGAGGACAAAAAAGCTCTATCATATTTTACAGTCCAAATGTGAATTATTTGGGGGCAGTTGGGAGAGGAATAGATACAAATATGTAAAAGATTAGAGATTATGGAATGTTTCCTATAAAAAATGTTAAAAGAGAAGGTAAACTAGATGCCTATATTCTTCTTCCTTTTTTACATTCCTGACCCCCACCCCCACAATAGTCCTAGACCTGAGCCCCTATTATAACTCTACCATTTGAGAAATGCATTAGATTGACTGACTGAGGGTGAAGTTTCCTTTCCTTTGGGAGAAATAACATTGAAGAAGTTACTGTCCTAACCTTGGCCAGCTCCTTTTCTTGGTCTGCACAGGAAGCTTCCAGCTGTTCTAATTTAACCTACAGAAAATAAGGGAGAAGAGTAACTTAACAAGGTGAAAATGTTACAAAATTCCATTCTAAGATGTATTCCCAAGGTTGCTCTTCCTTTTCCTTTATATATTCAGTCACTATCCAAAGCTTTTACCCACTCCTCCCTCCTTTCTTTCTTTAAATATTTATTGAAAGCCTATTCTACATCAGTCACTGTGCTGGGTAATGGGAATATAGTGGTGAATAGGACAGGCTTTCTGCCCTCATAGAGCTGACATTGTAGGTGGGGGACATAATAAGTCAAGGTGATAATGATAGTGATAATTGCTATGAAGGAAATGAAGAGTGGGTAATGTAATGGAAAGTGAATGAGTTTTTGTCAGGGCTATTGTAGGTGGTTAGAGAAAAGGTGATATTTGAGTTGAAATAGAAATGATAAATATTAGCCAAATGAAAGTCTGGAGTAAAAGCATTCCAGGCAGATGTTAGAGCAAGGGCCTAGAATGTGAAGTAGCACAGATATATTGTATATGAAGAAATTGTGTGGCTGGAGGAAAGGGAAAACTTGTAGGGAGATGAGGTAGGGAGAGATGGGCCGAGCTAGATTACATAGGGTCTTGTAGCTTCTAGTAAGGAGTTTCGTTCTTTATTCTAATTGCTGGGAGAAGCTGGGGAGGACTTTGAAGTAGTAAAGAAAAATTCTGATTTGTGTTTTTGAAAACAATCTTCTTTATGTGTGGAAAATGGATTGCTGGGGAGACTGGTTAGGAGGTTATTGCAGTTGTCTGGGTGAGAGGTTATGGTGGCTTGAAAAAGGGTAGTAGTAATAAGAGAAGTAGACAGAGAAATAGGTGCATTTAGGATATAT
>JAQZBX010022079.1:0-31825 GCA_029593785.1 Cabassous unicinctus | reverse complement strand
TTATTATTTGAATGTTATAACATTAGTTTCCTGATTTCTAACATCATAATTTGCAGTACCATTTATTCTTTTCCTCTACATTAAAAGTGATGCAATATGCAACACCAATATTTACCCAAAAATACAAAGAGCTTTCCTTTCCTGTATTGATATTCATTAATCTATTTTTGTCACTATATTGAATGGCTGATGAGTTCCCTTATATTTTTTCATGCCTTAAGATTTAGAACATTCATTTGGTAAGAAAATCATGACACATATTTGTAAATCTTCCTTGATTTATTTTGACTTAGCAAACTTATCTATTATCTTGTACTCGATCATGTTGTTCTTTATTTTAAGATAATTTGGGGAGATTTTTTAAACCTAATCTAACAACAGGAGTGATTTTGATGTTTACTTGTTTTGTGATACCCATTGTTTTATCGCTGTAATATTTTTCATTTTACCCATTTCTTTTTTAAAGTATTCCTGCTTGATGATACTTTATTCGGTGGTCACAAAATTACATATTTCACCATTTGTTTCTTTGAGTCATTTTTCATTTCTGTGTTTTCACTTTCTATGATTAAACTAGTCATAATTTATTTTTATTTTTTACAAGTATTTGCCTGTAAAATTACTTTCATATTTCTCTTGTGATGTATGCTCTTAGAGATATCACTTTTAGCCTTTTTCTTCCTTCTACAGAGACTGAAATTTTGTAGTGTGTAAATGCCCAGGCTTTAGAGCAGACTGGGGAATTTCACATGGGGCCTCCATTATTCACATTGCTAACATTTGATATATTAATTAGCCTTTCTCTACCACATTATCTTCTACTGTAAAATTGATATAATACTTGCACTTTTTTATTAAGAGAGTTTTTAATATAAATTTAGTTTATGCACCTAAAATACTTAGAAGAGCATCTGGAATATAATAAGGGAATGATGTCACCTAGTTTTTTTCTTCCACCTACAAACAAGCTAATACAAATGTCATGTCCATAGATTATTAAGAAAGGTCATTTTGGTTGAGTTAGAGGACTGGGTATAAACACTTGGAAAAATCCTTTGTAATAGGGGATTGGATAAAAGTTAAAACTATTGTGCAAATGAATAAGATATAGGACCGAATAAATTGTTGGGAGAAGTCAGAGTGATTTTAATCAATTACAAATAGTAAATCATCACCTTTTAAACTATTGTTCATGAAATTGATTGGAAGACTAAACATTGAAAAGATGTCAGTTCTATCCAAACAGATTTGTAGATTCAGTAAAAAAAAACAATCAAAATGTCAACAGCCTATTTTACAGAAATAGAAAAGTGAATTACCAAATTTATTTTGAAGGGAAATGGGTCCCAAATAGCCAAAAGAAAATCCTAAAAAATAAGAGTGAAGTCAGAGGATGCACACCTCCTGTCCTTATAATTTATTATTAAGCTACAGTGGTGAAAAGAAGATATTATTGGCCCAAAGATAAACATATTGATCAATGGACTCAAATAGAACATTCAGAAATAGACCTGCACCACTATGGTCAACTGATTTTTTATAAACCTACCAAGTCAACTTTTCTGAGACATAACATTCTCTTCAACAAATGATGCAGGGAGAACTGGATATCCCTAATCAAAATAATGAAAGAAGATCCTTATCTCATTCCCTGTATGACAATCCACTCAAAATGGAACAAAGACATGAACATTAAAAGCTAGGACCATAAAACTTCTAAAAGATAATGTAGGAAGACATCTACAAGACCTTGTAGTAAGTGAGGGTTTCTTAAACCATATGCCCAAAGCATGAGCAACAAGAGAAAAAGGTAGACAAATGGTTCCAACACAAAGTTAAACATTTCTGCACTTCAAAGGACTTGGTGAGGTGGATAAAAAGACAGCATATACAATGGTAAAAATTTTTTGGAAATCACCCACCTGACAAGACTCTTATATCAATGATACATAAAGAGATCTTACAACTCAACAAAAAAAAGACAAATGGCCCAATTAAAAATGAATAAAACACCTAAATAGACATTTTTCTAAAGAAGAAATACAAATGGTGAAAAAACACATGAAGAAAAGTTCAACATCACTGTTAGGGAAAAGAAAATCAAAGCTACAATGAGATGCCACTTCACACCTTCTAGAATGGCCACTATTTTAAAAACAACAACCACAAAAAAAACCCACACACACAGAAAACTACAAGTAATGGAGACGATATGGAGAGATAGGAAGGCTTATTCACTGTTGGTGGAAATGTAGAATGGTTCGGATACTATGGAAGTCTGTTTGGCAGTTCCTAGGGAAGTTAGATACAGATCTACCATGACACCTGGAAATACCATTAGTAGGTATGTACCCAGAAGAACTGCAAGCAGGTACATGAACAGAAAACTGCAAAATGATGTTCACAGTGATATTATTCACAATTGCCAAAATACAGAAGCAAACCACCAGGTTTCCATCAACTAATGAGTGTATAAGCAAACTACGGTGTATGCACAGGATGGAATATTATTCATCTGTAATAAGAAGTGATGTTTCCACCACAATGTAAGACATTGGTGGTGGAATGATGTATTGAAGCCCTGTATGATACTATGCAAGTTTGTTTTGTAAGTTCGCAACTTTTACTATACACTTATAGTTTATATGTGTTTGTGTATGTATGATATAATTTTTTCCTAAATGATATAATTTTTTTCTAAATGATATGATTTTTTCTAAATAAAAAAGTGTGATCTAAATGAGAGCTTCATCATCTTGCCTGCCACTGCCTGGGAGATAAGCAAGGTAACTGCAGGAGCCCATTGAGGTCCATTCTCTCTGGAACCATTGGTGAAATGAGTTTAAACTTGGATTTTCAAACTCTCTTCTCTTTCTGTTGAGGTAGAAAACTGTTTTGTTGAACATGCAGACTGGTAAGACCTTTGAAGATTTGTTACTGAACTGCCAGTCTTTGCAGATTCATTACAGAACTGACAAGTAAGACCTTTCTTTTTGGTTGACTCTGTTTTTTTTTTGTTTTTTTTTTTACTCCTGACATAATGGGTTATAAGCAGTCAACTGAGGCCATTTAGGGGGACCACATGTCCTAAGAGTCATTTATTATATTTATTATATGTATAAGAATTCTTGTGTTGACTTTTACATTTATTTTAGTAAATGGGTAAAGATAACCTCTGTTGAACCTTACTTTTGAATGGCCACAATGGGACTGTTTTGATCAAGTCAACTTAATTTTCTCAGGGAAAATCTTAATCCCAAATTTAAAACTAAGTTGCTGAGTGGGATGAAATCCCGTATTTATAATCTTTTATGTTTTTATATCAGAATAGGAAATTGCAGAAAAGCATGTAAAATTATGGTTCAGACTAGTAAGTTTTATATTTCTGTGTTTCTCTGCTTCTATGGTTTGTGTCTGTTTATTTGATATAAATTTTCTTACCTCTGGTTGTACAAAATTAGCAAATGAAAATTCTCTAGAGTGCTCTAAGTTGTTTAAAGGTGATGTGAATAAAGTATTTTAAGTATTTGGACAAATCTACTGGTATAAAACAAGTTTTTATAGATTCACTTGAATAGTTTCATTATATTATTTTAAAAGAACAAGGAATATTAGTAAAAAAAAAACTTCAAGCTAGAGATAACAGCATTAATACTCTTTCTTATGTTTCCATGTTCATTCTAGCTGGACCTGTATAGCCACATTAATAAAATTTTGTGTTATTAATTTTAATAACTTTTGAACAAAATAACAGTATTAAAAGAAAAAAAAATAGAAAAACACTGGCTGCATTTGTAAGCCTGCAATTAAACTTTGGCTTTGCCCTGATAGCAACCACTCCCTAAAATTTTCCTCCAGAAATGTGTCCTTGTAAATGTTTTACACTGATAAGATACCAAACCGAAGAAAGCAATATTTCAAGTATGTTCTGCCTATGTTTTTACAGATATAAATACTGTACCAATGATTATACAATATTGATCAAATACTGATCAAAGAATCTTAAGTTCCGTCTACCAATTATTTAAAATTTTTACTGAATGACTCTGGTTTCTGGGCTTCTAGGTTCTTGGCTTATGTCACATAAAAGTGTTTAAAGACACACCACAAGTAGGTAAGGGACTAAAGAGTTAATTAAGAAACCACAAAATGAGAAAAGTACACTGTCCTAGGCATGGACCAGTGGCATACTGCCGGTTGAATTGCATGCCTGGGACCCCAGGTCAGGCCTTTAAAAGATCATCCTCCTTCCCTTTCATAATGTTGCATTGGACCCCATCTGTTTACTGTTCTGATTGGATGTCCCACCTATCATTTTTCAGGGGGCCAATGGTAAGGCATTCTGAGGGTATCTTGGGAATTCCCTAGACCCAATGAGATTTCATAGGACAAATTAGGATCTTGTTTTTACAAATGGGATCTCATGTCTGGGGTCTCACAGGGTCTTTCCAGCAGCCTTCTTCTCAGGAAATTTCTGGTTAGGGTCCCATGACCATGTTGTCTGTTGGCCATGTTGTCTGTTGGCCATGTTGTCTGCCAGGCCAGCTGCCCTCCCCTTTCACTATACTCACCTGGCTCAACTTCCCCCTCAGAGAATTTACACACTTATTCTTAAGTAGGAGCTTAAGGGAAATGGTCATTCTTCTGTGGCTATGGCCTGCTGGTTAGGGGGAGTAGGCCCACCCTGGCAAGGTATAAATCCTTCTGTTTATTCTATTGTGTGAGATGGAAGACAGGTCTAGCACCCTATTTGGAACTAGGTGAAATTGCCTCATGACTAACAAAGCATTTATTCTGTAGGAAATAAATTTAATTAGTGTTTTGAAGATAACTGGTCCCACTTAAAGGATAAGAAGATAGTGGTAGGTGGGTCCAAAAAGGGCCAACTATTAC
Organism: Cabassous unicinctus; assembly: GCA_029593785.1. Lineage (NCBI taxonomy): Eukaryota > Metazoa > Chordata > Mammalia > Cingulata > Chlamyphoridae > Cabassous > Cabassous unicinctus. The sequence continues at coordinate 26,932 of JAQZBX010022079.1, read as the reverse complement.
ATACTGAACCATGAGAGTGAGAAAGACAAGGTGCCTTCAGAGGCTGCATCCTCCTCAAGATGATGTGAAACAGCATTCTTCCTTGAGTTATTTTATTCTGTTGGTTAACTCTAGAGAAAGACTGTAGTAGACCTGCTGAGTTTGATATAAATTGCCAACCCCAGTTCCCATGGTGGTGGTTATGTGTAGGACAGCTGGGAGAGGTGTGTGTAGAGGCATTATCCCACACATAAACTCACAAAGACAGTATAGGCAACAACAGGAAAAGCATATGGCAAACTAATAAAGATAGTACTTAAGAGAGCCATTCTTTTTTGTTATAGGCACCTTCCTTAAGTACTTAGAAAATAAATTAAGTTTACTGGGATTTTCCTGTTCATTATTTCTCTGCATATGATCTAAAATAGAAAAAAATATCATCAAAATCATCAGGCATATAGGTACAGTACTCAATACTAATCAATGCACAATTTTCTCTTTGAGATGCAGTTAATCTTGTCTCCAGGTTTGTAATAACGTACATATTATCTTCCCTTGGGAGCACGACACAATGCCAATTGTGTTGGCTTAAGTTCTACTCACATTACTCTGGTAATTATTGCTCCACTTGGTATGTCCTTCACACTGCCAGCATGCTGCAGCACTGTTGATCCTAGACAGAGACTAGAAAGATAAGCCACCAGATTCCACTGGCCTGATGCGTAGTGCACTTTGGTGCCATGAAAGAGAGCCTGTCTTGTGGCAATGTACATTGTACATCTGGTCATATCAAGCCATTGCTGGCTGCTACAGGAGTCTGAAACCACAAATACTCTCTATCCACTTCAGGAGCATGCTCATAGATGTAGTAGATACTTCCATTGTTTTAGGGGTTGCAGTGACTGACATAGCCAAAGATTCAAATGGAGAGGAGTCATGCAGTATACTGAATGCCTGGTTTGAATGCACAAGTGAGTTTGATGATACTCAAGTCTATCACTTTCAATTTTTTCATACTTTCTAAATACTTCCAATGCAATGTATAACATACCAAATGACTTTCCTTTTGCCATGATTGCATTTATTAAAAGTTATTTACTTCAGCAGTACAAGAAAAACTACTTTCTCCATTACTTTATCAAAATCTGAAATACCCAATAGAATCAAGATTATCTTTCCTTACTATCACTTTAATATGCAGATTGAGGTGGCCTCGGACAGGTTTCCCTGTTATGATGTTACTTTTTGTTATTAATATTAATTAATGTTTTTATATAGTAATGGCTACCTGGAATTTGACATTTTTTAAAATTTTACTTATTATTTATTTATTTTTATTTTCAAAGAAGCTTTAGATTACATAAATGTTACATAAAAAATATAGGGGATTCCCATATGCCTCAGTCCCTAATACTTTCCCACATTAATGACATCCTTCATTAGTGTGGTACATTTGTTATAATTGATGAACACTTATTGAAACATTGCTACTAACCATGGACTATAGTTTACAGTATAGTTTACACTCTATGCTGTACAATTTTGTAGGTTATGACAAAATATATAATAGCTTGTATGTGTCATCACAATGTCATTCAGGACATTTCTAATGTCCTGAAATAGCCCCTGTATTACACCTTTTCTTCCTTCTCTTTCCCCTCAGACCTCTGGTGGCCACTGCCTTCATATCAATGATAAAAGTTCTTCTATTCCTAGAGAAATAATAAGTGATGATAGAATAATAATATCTACTCTAGTTCATTGTTCATTCGCCAATCTTAAATGCTTCAGTTTAGAAGAGGCTTTTACAAACTCTTTATAATTAACGATAACCACACAGTCTAGTTAATTTAACTTTAAATAAGCTTATTGAATGACAAATGGCAACCAACAAAATACACCTTCATCTTAATTTCTTCAAATATGAACTTATAATTTTCATCACCTTAAAGATTTAATACATATAATGCTAATTCATTTAAGTGGTATTCTATAAACCTAGGGATAAAACCCCCAAGCTAAATAAAATTGAAAGTGTGAGTAATCATACAAGTATACTGACTCCTAGGTTGTGGAATATAAATGTTTAATTAGCTTTAATCATAATTTAGTACAGATCTTTCCATAGATTTCAAGGACTTTTAGTAACCATCCTTTTTTTAAAGCTGTTAAAAGATTTAAATTAGAGAATTACAGGACAAATTATGGTTCTTAATTCTCTGGTCTAATAGATAAGCACTTATTTAATTTTTAACAATTTGAATAGAGCTCTTTTAAGACTTTTCATTTGTTAATTTGATATTATCATAGTGATGTATGAAGATATACACTGAAAAAATAGGCAGGCACAAATAGAGTTAGACACAAACACACAATTCACCAATGTTACTTATAATTTTCAATCTCTTACAAAATATGTTTGACTATAAAATAACATTTATAAGATCTCCTTGAAGGCTATTTCTAATTAATCTGCACAGTAACCATGGAGTTTTGCACAAGTATTTCATTCTTTTGATTATTGGTTTATAACCAAATTGTTCTCAATGCTTTAAAATACAATTTACAGCATTTTCCTTTACCTCAGAACTTTGCTTATTTCCTATTTTGAATTTGATAGGCTTTGGATGAAAAACACTAATTCCAATATATCCTCATGGAGGTTATTGAAATCTGAGGGAAACCTGTTTTTCTTTTTTTCATGACTTGCTGCTGTTAAGAACCTCAGCACTTAAGGTGGGAAGTCCCTTATCCTCAGTCCTCAGAGGTAACAGGAATCCAGCAGTCACTGAACAGGCATAGTGGATGTCCAACCCTGAGGTTTGCAAATTCCACCAGGCAGTAATTTAGTCCACACCTGGAGTCACAAGAGAAAGCAAGATCATTAATACCAGAGGAAGGACAAGAGACAGGAGTGTCTTAAATTTGCCTTCTCCTGAACCATGGGGGCCAGAAATTATCATATAAATAATCATAAACAGAGGCAAACACAGTTTAGAATTATCACAATAGCTGAAGTCTAATGGCAAGGCGAAGCTAGTAAGCTAGTCACAAAATAACCATAATCAAAGGTAAGTTTTGTTTATAATTACCATTAATATATCAAACATACACAAGGATGAGGTTAGATATGAAGTAACCATAAACAAAGGTAAATTAGTTGAAGATTACCATTACTATAGCAGCTCTAGCTTAAATCCACTGCTACAGGAATTTCAGATATTATCCTTCTGCTGTTTTATACAATAAAGGCATCTATATAATGACCTTAACTCTTACAGTTTCTAGTAAGTTTTTACTTTAGAACAAATTGGGCACTTTTGATTATTAACAAAACAGCTAAAACTATTTTATTAGTAACAACTTTGCTAAGTTCTTCCTTTCCAGCAGTTGATTTAATTACATTTGTGAATTCTTTCATACATCGAATTCAATTCAAGAGAGTATTGACATTTTAAGTCTCATTTTTAGGTAGGCTTTGTCCATTATCCAATTTGTAACAGGTGAACCCAAAATCTGATTTATGAGTTCCAATCATGAGCAGACTGACAAAGTTAAATCAAGCATAGATTAGAATGGAAGAGAGAATTTTACACATTTAGCATGAGGAAAGTCTTGAATTTAGAATCACCTAGATGTGAAGCTACCAGTGTCTGTCCAGGGTAGAAATCTTGTGCAGGACCCTCCAGCTTCACTCCTTCAGGAAAATCACTGGGCAGCTTCTAGATGCAGAGCTAAGGTGTCCAGAAAAGACTTACCCCTGACAAGACACAAATTGGGACTGATCTGGAGATTGCATTCCAAAAGTTACTCCAAATGAGAGTTTTTCACTAGAATTATCACTAGATAATTGGAGTGTTAGAAGGGAAGGATTGGAGTGTTAGAAGGGAATGGGCAGGGAGTTAGTCATAGACAGGAACCTTTAATCTTAATTGATGGCAAATAAGGAGGTTTCTTTTCTATAGTGGAGTGCTTTAGAAAATGGCCTAGATCTTAATTCCCCATTCACTCCCCTCATTAGGCACATCCAGGGTTTGGAGAGGTCCAGAGTGCAGGCTAGGACTGAGTAATTGACTCCCTTGTTAATTAACAAATTAACAATCTTACCTGCCACATCAAGGGTAACCCAAGGCCTCTTGGCTGCCTGTTCCTGCCTGGCTTCAAGCCTCTTCCATCCTCCCTGGGGTAAGTTCCCAGCAGTCAGCATGATGAGGTAGCTTGGGGCCATGTTCCTGCTGATGTGGAGCCTGGATTTGGGTAGCCCTAAGGTGATGGTGCTTTTAAAAGCTGCAGGTTAAAGGTGAACTTGATTCTAGGCCCAATGTCTGTCCCTGCCTCACCTGCTTCTCCTCAGAGGCTCTGTTTTGACTGTTGAAAACTGTGATGGCTGTTTTTTAAAAGGGAGTTAATGGATGTCTGTCAGCCCAGGGAAATTTCTGCAGCTTTCTATGGATATCCAATGCAGACTAGAGTTCCTAAGAGGATCTGACCTTCTCTAGAGTTTGGATCTACCAAAAGAGTATTTTTTTTTTTTTTGCCTCTGCCAGCTTTCCTTGAAATAAGGCTGTGTTTTCATCCTGCCTATGAGTAAATTTCCCTGAGCTTATAATTAACTAGTTTAGTAGTACTGTTCCTCATTCCTTTAAAGAGACATGACCATGTGGTCTCTGACCCTCGGATTTGTCTGTCCTCTCCTTTTCCTTTACACAGGTTTAATTGGAATTCAGGGTCCCATGCAGAGGCCACTCTTGGTCATATGGTAGCCATGTGGTGCAGTGAGAAAAGATTACAATCTTCCTTTTTAGACCATCAGTAGGCAGGTTGTACCAATTAGAAGCTGCCCATTATCCTAGGGGAGGATAAATGCATTCATCTGTCTGGGTGGCATCCCACAACTAGACCTGGTCAAATGGATTGCTTGCTGAGTCAGTGTCCTGGAGATCAGGGGCCCTCCTTGCTTTTCCCACATTCTGGTGATTGGGAGCCTTATGTCTCTGGGTATCCCCTGTGCCTTAGTGGTCTTGGGGGATATTTGGGTTTGGCTGCCAGACTCTAGCTCTGAAACCAGGCTTTTCTACTAAGAAAGGAACTGGCTAGAGACCTTTCTTTTGCATACTTTGGTAGGAGTCTTAGATAGTGGACACAGAGCTCTTTCTATGGACACTGCCAGGGACCAAGTTTCAGTTAAACCTGACATTAAGAAGCAATTAAGAAGCAGAGACTGATCTGCAGCTTACAGGCAAATAGTATTAGGGCCCTGGAGGTAATGAATTAAGAGGAACTTCAGGGCCTTCTGGGGATTGAGTTAGGAGTGAGCCAAACATCCCAGGGTGGGAATCTCAGAGCCTTGCTAATAAAAGTAAAGAGGGCACAACAGGCTTTAATTAAAAATTCAACAGTCTCTGACAGGGGGTTACTAAGTACCACTTGCTCTTCTGTATCCTGGCTCAGCTTGACAAATAATTTTACCAGATAGCTTTGGTATTTGGGCTTCTAGATTCTTGGTTTGTGAAACAAAAAAATAATTTAAGGACATTCCATAGGGTAGGCAAGAGAGTAAAGACTTTATTAGAAACAAAAAAAAAGGAAGAACAGTACCTTGTCCTAGTCATGAACCACAGGCATACTGGAAGGTGAGTTCCACAGCTTAGCCTTTCATGCAGAAACCCTTGTTTGGCGCTGCTCTGCATGCATGCTGATCTTGCTCTATATCATTTCCTTCTTGCTTTACAGAAGGTCTCCCAATTATTTTTTTTCATGAACTTATATTACCTATAAATTTAGATGAGAAATGGTTTTTGGCATTATGTATCCAATAAGACATCCTACTTATTAAAACCACTAAGAAATCTTGAAAATATTTAATTTGTTAGGATTTAATACAATAAGGTACTTGTTTCTCAGGTGTTGTTATAATATCTTCCATTATGCTCTGCCTATTATTGATATTCATTATAAAATATTTCAAAAATTTTCTTTCAATTGCTTGTAACTTAGAGTTGAGGGCGTATTATATCCATTTACAGAAGTAGAAAAATTAGTGTATTATCTGCATAAAATATCAATATGTACATCAATATTTATATCCATATAACTTTCTCTATCTACCTAAATATCTATCTATAACATCTATAATATCTATATCTAGAATCAATTTTGGATTTCCTTAATGGGGAATCAAACACTGATTCATCAAAAAATGATTGGTAGTTAACACATCTATAAAAATAGCACAATTCCTTTCCACACACATATGTTCACCATTAGATAATGAAACTTCCTGTGGTTAGCCTATTTTATTTTAGGACCCCTCCCTTGAGTCCTTGGCAGAGACTTCTACTTCCCCTTTGATTGTAACAGCTGACTACAGCAGTTTCACTTGTAACTGTAATTGTAATTTTAGCTTGTTTCCTTTCCTTTGTTATGTCAATTGAAAAGTTTACAATAGGTTCTACCTTCTAACCAAATGCTTGCCCTCTACCCCTGGCTTGTGTCATTTCTTTACAGCCCAGTTGCTTAGCTCATTTTCATTCTTTTACTTGCTATCTTATGTTAATTGAGAAATGTACAACACTATTTTAACCTGTACCAGGTGCTTGCCCCAGCTGGCGTTAGACAATCTTCAAGGGCTTCTTAGGCCCGTGCTTACCTACTCTCTATCAACCAAAATTAAAACATAATAAATCAATACCTGCCAATAATAACATCTCCTCCATCCCTTTGTGTAAGATGGCTCACCATCTACTTTAGGCATTGGAGTCCTGGCTGAAAGGGTGAGTATGTTAATCAAGTCTGTGTGGTCACCTACACACCTATACACCTTGATCTAGAGCTTTGGCAGCTGAGTTTCTCTTGTCATGCTGGCAGTTCAGGCTTGTCAGCATGTCTATATTTTCAGCAGGATAAACCGTAGATGGTCCAGACTCCTGACTGGGTAATAGGCCATGAAGGTAGTAGTAAGCAGGGAAGAAAGAACAGGACTTGAGTCCGCAGGCAAGCATTTGATGCCCTATGTTCTATTTCCATTAAAGTCTCCCTGACTCTTACCACTGCATTTTCTCTGATTCTGCTTTAGGCACCTTCTACTCTGACTGATACCTGATTATAGTTGAATGGGTTGCTATTGTATAATCATTGCATATGTGTTGTTGGTTATTCATAAAGGATGGGAAATATTAACAGAAACCCTGAAGGCAGCCCATTAGGATGCATCCTGAAGTTTTGGGCAATGTTTAATTATAAGCCTGTTCCAAACCAGTTCCTGAAGTGCACAGATTGGTGCAGTGGCAAGACCAAAGAACACACCTGGTAAAGTATTAGACATAAACTTTATTTATTGAGACTTACAAACAGGAGAGTATCTTCAGAGGATGAAGTTAGTTCTCTGAAAGAAGTGAGAAAAATGAGGGGCAATATATGGGGTCTTAGAACAAAGATGTTTCAGAACAGAATTACAAAAATGGGGTCTGGAAATATTATTCTAAGAAGGAAATGTGCAACCAGGGAAATATTACAATACCCCCTCTATATAGTTCTTCTGTGAGGAGATTTGTTAAATTTTAACTTGTGTCCTGGGGCATAAAAGCAGCTGTGGGCTTTGGGCTGAGTTTCCCTTGGGGAGAGGGAGCCAGGGCCTGAAACCCACTGGACTGTCACAATCCACCCCCATGTAGCAGTTTGCATTGCCCACAGGACAAACACTGCATCCACTTCCACAAAAGTACAGCATACAATAGAATACTATGAGCCCCCAACAAAAGCTAGTAAATCTATAAAGACATGTTGCCAAGGCTAAGAGAGGGATATAAACCAATTAGACAAGGAATCAATAGCTAATTTATCAATGTGACTTATGTGTTCTTGCATATGATTTAAAACTTGTGATAAATTATAAGAGTTATCAGGAATATATACACAACATTGAAGCTTTATTAGGGCACCTGTTCCACCTTGTGCTGCAGTAAGGTTATCTAAAGCTATTCTATTTTGGAGGACTACTTTACACAATTGGGTGGTTTCTTCATTAAATAGAGAAATTTCTATTTCAGAATCATTAAGAGATTGATCAGTGTGGTTAGCTAAAGCAGTTATATGGTTTTTAGTAAGAATTGCAGCCACACCTGGTACAAAGATAGTTAATGGATAATACTACCACTAGGTGTGTTTTATTCTATATCTAGCTTTGTCCATTTCCCAATTGCTGGGAATCTGGGGCAAAGAGTTATATTAAGTGGTGGGGACATATGGTTTTCCCCATGTACATTTTCCCTTCCAATTGTAGGGCTAGTAAAACCATCTGTTTGGCCCACAAGTCCATAACCATTCTTTAGGAGATGGGTAAGCCCCAGTGTTTAACTGGGGTTTCTGCCATTGGACAGGACTTTCATTTTTTAGTTTAACAGTGAAGTTACACAATTCAGGAGGTAAACACCCCATATTATGGATTCCTTCTTGGTGTTCCAACAGATAGGGGCAAGGCCATCTAAGGTGACAGATTCAGCAATTAACCAACCTAAACCATCATATACAGCATAGCCTATCACAGGTTTTTTTTTAATTTTTATTTGTTCCTTTACAAGGGAAAAATATACTTATGAGTCTTATTGTAAGATGGGTATTGGATTTCAGTTTTAAAGGTAAAGGTCTTGTTCCAAATTTGTTTATGGTTTGTACTCTGCCATCTGAACAAGGTGCTCCATTCTGTCCAGTTCACAGGAGTGACAGACCAAGGAAGGCCAGTAGCACCTTAGGATGGTAGATCAGTGCAAACTCAACATTGATTTCAATTGTGGGCATGGGTTAATGTCAAAGCCCACTGTAGAAAGGTATTAGCTAGGGTGATAAGGGCAAAAAGAAAGATGCTTATGGGGAACAATGAGGGACAAACCATGGTGGTCTAATGATATACAAGCAATATTCTCATTGGTAGACAATAAAATATCAGGAAGGGGGTTCCTATGGGGGGCTTCCAATACCATATCTTTTTTCCCTCCATATTATCTGAGATTTTTGTGGTGACTTCAACAACAATTTAGCTTCAAGGAGAGTCCACATAGCACACACGAGGTCCCAGTGGGAATAGGAGGCCCCAGGTTACTAACAAAGATTTTTATGGCAATTTTTTGTATAAATTGTGGTCTTATAACAATGTTCTAAGTGACTCCTACTCCCCAAGGGTTTAAGATTCCTATCTAGTGAAGCTTCATAGGCCAGTGCCATGGCCAAAGGACCTCATTTTCCCCAGTTTGAATAGTTTGAGGCATAGAAAACAGTAGATTATTATTAATTCCCTTTTGGACTGTAGGGGGGGTACTGGCTCTTTAACTTGTATTCTTAATGCCTACATTGGTCCTGCACTTGGCATTTCAACAGGAGCAGGAGCCATAGCCCAAGGTCTCAAATTTAAATAGGTAAGGGCTGAGAACAGTCTTTTAGTCCACTGTTGTAGAGATCCATTGTTACCTTTTCTTTGTTTCTTTAGGAGGTCACTCATTCATTCTATAAGATCAGCACCTGTGGGGTTATAAGATAAATGAGAAGTCCAAACAATATTCTGGTCCATGTGAGGACCAGACCGTGTGAGGTGACCAGTAAATGGAGTTACTTATTCACTGTTAATTTGAGCTGGCACCCTTGTAGAGCACTTACTTTTTCTAGGCAGTGAATCATGGCTCACTGATTAGATTTTCCTACTGGGAAGGCCAGCAATAGTCCTGTGGCAGTGTCTATGGCAGTGAAAGCTTACCTTGCCCCTTCCAAGAGTAGGAGGGAACTGATGTAATCATTTTTCCATCATGCTACTGGGTCCCTTGCTCAGCCATATGTCCATCTGGTGAGGCAATTGCTGCAGTCATTGGAGTGAGCAGGATGGGCACTTATGGGTGATGTCCACAAGTTGTTGATGGGTGACAAGCAGCTGTAACTGTTGGGCTAAGCATCACAAAGTCTGGTAGACATGATGCTTACTTTTCTTCTGGAGCCATTCTACCATTTCTTGGATCTCAATGGTATGGCTTTGAAACTTTGCCAGTATATCTGCCTCAACATTCCTGAGAGGGTTGTATAGGGAGTGGGTAGGGATGTGACACATGGTTACCTGTTGCCACTGGCAGCATCTTAGATGTCCTTCCACAGATCTCTCCCCCATAGAAAGTGGCCCATGGCAGTCCATTTTACTTGTTTCAACATCACCATCCCAGTAGTGAGGTCTTTGTATACTTCCCATTTATCAGTACAGATCTTAATGCAGCCCCAGCTTGTGTACTATAACCACCCATATGGCTCTTAGTTCAGCCCACCGATTCTTCTGCATAGTGCCTGTTTCCCACCAGATTGTGTCAGTGGTAGGCTGCACAGCCACAATCATCCATGTGGGAGGCTGTCCACTAGCTAAACCTTCCATGTACCATGTATTTTCTGGAACAATTCCTGTGCCCTCTCTAGTGGACATTTCAATAGCCACTTTGGGGATAGCAACTTGGCTTGAGGGGTCTTCCACATAAGACACTGGGCCTAAGATCTTGTGCATTTCAGTACTTAATGGGATAGAATTAAAGACACTGCCCTGTGGCAGGTTAAGTTTCCACTTTTTAAAAAGTACTTAATTGTGCACTACCAGAGTGAGGCTTGTTCCCAGTATCTGCAATCCACCCCTGGATAGGAATGGCAGTCTTCAGTGTGACTGGACACTTTTGGCTTAAGTCCTCCACTTGCAATAAGGCATGGTTTGCTGCACATAGTTACTTTTCTAAGGGGCTATACCACAACTTGGATCCTTTCCATAACTGTGACCAAAACCTAAGGGTACTCATTTAGAATGTTGCCTATATCAGTGCTGGCCACATCCAATTCATGGGACAAATCAGGGTCCACCCCCCTTAGTGCCTGAGCCTTTGCTACGCCCTCTTTACTTCTTCAAAAGCAGCTTTCTGGGAGCCCACTCACTCCCATGCAGGACCGTTCCTGATTAACATATACAATCATTTTAATATTTGAGCTTGGTAAGGAATGAAAGGCCTCCAATATCCTAGCAAACCCCAGAAAAGCCATTAATAGTTTTGGAGTTTGTGGTGTGAGAAAACATTGTACCTTGTTAATTACAGCAGCGGAGGTAGCTTTTGTCTTACCCAACCAAACACCCAAGAATTTAACAGAGCAGTCAGAGCCTTTCAGCTTGTCCAGTTTGATTGCCCATCTCCACTTCTCAAGAAGAGATACTGATGTTTCTGATGCTTCTTTTAACTTTGAAAGAGAATTATTGTTTAACATAATGTCATCAATATAATGAAATAAAGTTACAACCTCAGGTTTCTTCCATGTGGCCAGGTCCTTTGCCATGAGGCCATCACAAATGGTCAAGCTATGCACATATGCTTGGGGAAGCACTGTAAAAGTCTATTTTTGGCCTGCCAATATGAAGGTGTGAAGGCAAATGCAGACTGGCTTGAGCTGTCTATGGAGATGCTAAAGAAAGCTTTAGCAGGATCTAAAACAAGGAGAAATTGACATAGCTGGGTGCTAATTTCTTGTTACAAACAAGCAATGTTTGGGACTGCTGCATACAGTGATGGTGTTATCTTATTAAAATCATGATAACCTACTCTCATGTGTCCTATTTCATAGGGCTTTCATATTTGCTATAAATGAGTATTAAAAGAACTGTAGGCAGTTATTATTAAACCTTCTTTTCTAATTCTTTAATTATAGCAGCAATTTCCCGGTGCCCTCATATGAGTTTGCACTGTTTATTTGCTACAATTCTTCAGGGAGAAGGCACATTTATCAAGGACAACTTAGCTTTCCCCTTAACACCACTTTTATAACTTCATCAGAGATGAAACTCTGCTATGGTAGTCTGCAATGTAGTTCTGGAGAATTTCAATTCCTACAATAAATTTGGGTATAGGAGAAATACACAGTGTATACCTTTGGGGAAGTAATCATCAAATTTGTAAAACTGAATTTTGTTGCTAAGCATAAATTCTTTTTCCCTCATAACCATTTATAGGCAGCACTGGTCCATAGAATTGTGCTACTTTGTACATTCATTTCCCATGTCTACTTTGCTGATTAGTAGGGAACCAATAAATTGTTAATTCTACATGTGGCCTCTGATCCCCTAGATTCCTGGCTATTGTCCTCACCTGGGGATTTTTTATTTGAGGTACCAGGGATTGGGATTGACCCCAGGGCTCCATATGTGGGAAGGCAGCACTCAACCACTGAGTCATGTTGGCTCCCCTGAGTTGGATTTTTCATTTGTTTTATTTGTTGTTTGTTTGTGTGTTTGTTTAGGAGGCACTGGTAACTGAACCCAGAAACTTGCATGTGGGAAGCAGGTGCTCAACATCTGCTCCTCTCACCTGTGAATCTTGACCCCTTCCTTAGGGTAGGGGGAAGGGTGCCTGCCAAGTTTCTGCTGGGGAAGCAGAAGTTTCCTGGAGTTGTGGATGCAGCCTTTATCCTAGCTTCCCTTCTCCCCCAACACTCTGAGGGGACAGTTTTGAAAATCATTTGTCCTTAGGGAATTTTCTCCAAAGTTTCACTAAAAATAGCATTAGGCTGCCCATTGACAGTCTTTGGACAAGTGCCCACAGCAATAAGATCTACCCACATTTACTTACATGACACAGGATTAGGACCATCCTGCCCTTGGGCCACATTTCCTGCTGTCCAAACCCCAGCCCACTTTCTCCAGAGCTTTTCTGATACCACTAGATCTGCTATAGCCTCCACAGCTTGTGACACAGGGTGCCTCACTATGGGGCAAAGGATTGACAGCAGAGGTCCATAATAATTGTTGGGATGGTGTGCAGTACAGTATCTTTTATTCCTGTCATAAAAGCTTTGGCAGATGACCACACAAAATTGGCAGCATAAATTGCATGTTTCATCCTTAATCCACAAAAACATTCTGTAAATTTTCCATGGATTGCCAATGCAGGATGGCATTGGTGAGCCAAGGGGGTGCTGATGCAAAGTACCAGAATTCTGCTGGCTTTTATAAAGGATATTTATTTGGGGTAAAAGATTTCAGTTACAAGTCCCTAAATAGTCCAACTCTAGGATGCTTTCTCACCAAAGATGTTTGCTGATCTCTGTGAGGGTTTAGCCTTCCTCTCTCTCAGCTACAGGCTGGCATAGGGCTCCTTTCCTCCTGGGCCTTATTTGCTGCTCAGGTGCAATGTTCTCTTCAGCTGCAAATTATTAGGCAAATGGCTCATCTCTCTCCGGGGCTCCAGGATCAAAACTGACAAGAGTTTTCTCTCTCTTCTGTGTCTTCTGTGTGTCTTCTTGAATAAGTGCCCATTCCCCATAGTGAGAATCCTGAAACTGTGGCCACCATTCACACCATCAACAGACCTCACCCCAAACACACGGTAGTTCCCACATGATAAGCTAACCACCCCCTACCTCCAGGCTCCCAGTATCTTCACCTTTTCATGAACACTTGCTTCAAACTAACCAATCCTTGATTCCTGCAGGAAATGTACTAACCTCCACCCCTGAACCACATTAAAGACACAAACCCATGGGTTCCTCTTTCTCTGCTTCTTGCACCTTACCTGCTGGTTGAGCCACCTGAACTGATCACACTTCTCATCAACCCCTCATGGCACCCTTGTCTCTCTGGGACCTATGAGTAACAATCTTTCTTCATGAATTTTGGCCTGTTTCCCTTTGTGTTGTGCCTGACATCCAACAACCCAGACCCATATTTAAAATCCAACTTAACTAACACAGAACTAGTGTGGTGAGCAGTGTGTGTTGGTCACAACCTTGGGAAACAAAACATAATTACTGTTGTCTGCTCTTACTAACTGGTTCCCTCAGGTAGCTAAAACTATTTGGGAAGGATTCATGGCTTGCTGTCTTACATCTGTGCTGCTTTGTGCTGTTGCCTGTTGCCTCTGCTAGGTGTTGCCTAAGTTTCTACTCCAAATTTGCCATTCTACACATAGGAGTCCTCCCTAGAATACACTAAAGGCCAGCCTTAGTATGGCATCAGAAGAAATCCTGTGGTTTCAAGCATTCCCCCAAGCATGAACTGGTGTCCAGTGATACAGACATTGAGCAGCATTGGCTAAATAATGAAAGTCTTCTTGCAATTCCTATAGTATGAACTCCCAAGGTAGGAAATTGGCAACTGAAGTGGAGCAACAATTTGTCAGTAATGTGGCTAGGGCTAAGCACACATGGTTCAAAAGTGTGAGCGCTAGACCTACCAATATCTGGCCCACAGCTTTTTTCTTTCTGTTCTTTAGTATAAATACTTCAGTATCAATAATTTCAACTCTTATTTTTCAGTTCATGGGTTCTTTCTTCTGACAGTTCTAATCTGCTCTTGAAAACATCTAGGGAATTTTTTTACCTCAGTTATTGTGGTATGCACTTACTGTATTTCTGTTTGATTCCTTTTTTTAAAAAAATAGATTTCTTTATTGAGAGCTTCATATTTTTATTGATTTTTTTCACCAATATTCTTTAGTACTCTCTCTTTGTTTTTCTTTTTCTTCTTGTGAATATCAAAGAGAATTTTTAAGTCTTTCTATGGTATATATAAATATTTTTTCTTTGTTTTTGGTTTCTGAAATTTTATCTTGTTCCTTTAGATGGTGCTCCATATCCTGTCTCTTTGTATGTCTTGTAAACCATTGTTGCATACTGCACATTTTAAAATTTTCATGTGTTAATTCTGGAATTCAGTCACTGAGAAGGGTACTCCTTAAGTTGTTTTCCAACTAGAGATATGATAGCTATTTCCTTCAGTACAAGAAGCTAACAAAAATAAACTAATGCAAATATCATCTTTCAAAGTCTTTGAAAATTGTCTTTTTGTTGCCTGATGCTTTCCTTTAAGAGTACAGTCCTCCTACCAAGGACATGAGACTGAGAAAAAACTGTGGAGTCCTTTCTTTCTTTCTGAGTCTGTGTCTTGCCCTTGGAATGCACTCATAGACTTATAAATTCCCCAGTATACAAGGATCTGAATGTCCTCCTCTGCTGCTGAAGGAATAGACTACTCCCAAATCCTGTATGCCTTATTGCATATCTTAAAGTCAGTGATCCTTTGTCCCATGCTGCTGAACAAGTTACTTCTGCCTGCAGGACATTTTCTAGGAATGTAAGTCAGAGACAAATGTCCTGGTTCAGTCCTTCAAACCACCACCCTTAGAAAGGCACAGACATATAGGCATCCCAGTATAAGCATATGATTATTCTGTTCCCTCCCAAAGTGGACCAAGGGTCCAAAATAAGAGATAGACCTGTGCACACAGCACTAGGAAGGGAGTTGGGGAGGGGAGAGTAAGGGCAGTATGATTTCCTCATACTGTTTTCTTTGTGTTTTCTTGATTCTCTACTCACCAAGTTACTAAAGCACTTTAAGAACTTTCTCAAGTTTCATTTAGATGGCTTTGCAAGATTTTATAATTGATACAATATTCTGTGAGTGAGCTGAACCAAGAACCACCTTACCCTGCCATGTTTTTCAACCAGCAGGACTGTTTGAGAAAGGTTTTTTTTCTGTTAACAGGTTTTCGTAAGTGAATATAAGTGTATAGAAGTGAGAAAAAAATCATTTTCACTTAGTTTTAAAAACGAACTAATGTGATTTATGGCTTTCTAAGGAAAAATGCATTTAAATAGTGTTTTGGAAGGAAGATAAAACATAGAAGTGAGTGAAATATGCATTTCACATGGTTTTTGAAACTAAGTAACATGTGATTTGCAATTTTCCATGAAAAAGTTTTATATAAATAGTGATTTGTAAGTGATTCTAACTGCATAGAAGAGAGTGAAACATGTATTTCATTCAGTTATCCAAACTAAATAACATATGTGACAGGCTTCTAAGAGAATTTTTCAGTTAAGAAATTTTGTAAGTTAAGATATGTGTATGGAAGACAGTAGAGTTGCATTCATCTCAGTTTTCAAAAATAGGTAAATATGTGAATTCTAGCTTTGTAAGTTAATATTTAATAAACTCAGTGTAATGTAAATACAAGTCAGTTCAGTAAAATGTGCACTTCCCTAAGTTTTATATATGAAGGAATATTTTGGATTTACATCTTCATAAGATTAAGTTTCATATATAGAGTGTATTTTTCTGTGAAAATTAGTGAAATAAATATGGGCTTCAGTGTTTCTAATAGATATATGTTAATTCCATCTTTCTAAGATAAAATTTCTTTTAAACAGTGATTTGTAAGTGAAGATTAGTACACTGAAGATAGTGAAACATATGGCATATTCAGTCTTTTAAACTAAGCCAAATATATAATTTATAGCTTTCAAAGAAAAATATTCAGTTAAACATGGTCTTCTAAGTGAAGAGCAATGATGTGAGTGATACCTGTATTTCAATAGGTTTTCCAAGTGAGAAAATCTGTGATTTACAGCTTTACAATGACACCAATAATATATAAGTGTAACTATTCCTCCAAAGTCCCATCACCTAATCAGCACGTTTATTATCATTACTATTATTAGTGTTAGTAGTAGTATTATACTATTAAGGATGAAGATATAGCTCATTGCATTTTGATTATCATTTCCCTGATGACCAATAATGTTGAGCATTGTTTTTATGGGCTTATGGGTGATTTGCATATATTCTTTGATTGAATATCTGTTCAAGTACTTTTCCTTTTTTAATTGTGTTATTTCAATTTCTGTTCAGATGTAGCAGCTCTTTGTATATTCAGAATAATAAAACTTTGTCAGTTATACAGTTAGCAATTATTTTCTACCATTCTGTAGATCATGTTTTCAATTTCATGATAGTGTCCTTTGATGAACCACAGATTTAAGTTTAACAAATTCCATTTTTTTTCTATTTGTTATTTTGTCTCCCTTGTTTTTGGTGCCCTAAGTCTGAAAAACTACTAAATCCAAGGTTATGAAGAAACTCCCTATATTTTTCTTAGAATTTTACAGTTTGAGCTCTTATATTTGGTGTTTAGTCCATTTGGAGTTCATTTTTTTGTATGGTGTTAGGTAAGGGGTCCAAATTTCTTAAATTTCAATTGACTGTCCAGTATTTCTTGAACAATTTGTTGAAGAGACCATTGTTTCTCAAATTATGGTCATTGGTCAGGTGGTCATTGATATATGGGTTTATTTCTGAACCCTTAATTATATTCTGTTCATCTATATCAATTTATGCAACCAATGCACTATTTTGATTACCGTGGATTTGTAGTAAGTTTTGAAATAAGTAAGTGAGAGACTTTTAATTTTGATCTTCCTTTGAAGTATGTATTTGTCTATCTAAGGCCCTTGCAATTCCACATGAATTTGAGGAATGACTTTTCCGTTTTTGCAAAAACAGAATGCTTGAGTTTTGACAGTTATTTCCCTAAATCCGTGAATAGCTTTGGGTAGTGTTGACATCTTAATAATATTAAACCTTGTTTTTCTTGAACACACTGTGTCTTATCATTTATTTATAATCTTATAAATTTTCTTTCAACAGTGTTCTGTATTATTCACTGTAAAATACATCACCTCCCCAATTAAATATATTTGTAGACATTTTATTCTTGAGCAGAGTTTCTTATAATTTTCATTTCAAAATACTGTTTGCTGGTGAATAAAATCCCAAGTGAATTTTTAAAGTTAATCTTATAATCTGCAACTTTGCTGAATTTATTTGTACTAGTATTTTTTTGTGTGCATTCTTTTAGGATTTCTGTATAAAGGATCATTTAATCTGTAAGTGGAGAGGGTTGTAATTTTTCCTTTCCAATCTGGATACCTTTTGTTTCTTTTTTGTCAAATTGCTCTGGCAAGGACATGCAATACAATGTTGAACAGCAGAGGTAAAAACAGGCACCTTGTGTTGTACTTGAACTCAGGGAGGGAGAAGGCTTTCAGTATTTAACCATTGAGTACAATGTTAACTATAAGTTTCCTAAGGAAGTTTCCATCTTCTGGAATTTTTTCAGTAGTTTTTATCATGAAAATGTGTTGGATTTTGTCAAATGTCTTTTCTGCATCCACTGTGTTGGTCACATGTTATTTATTCTTCATTCTGTTATTGCATTGTATTACAATGGTTTTCTTAAGTTAAATCATCCTTTTATTCTTCGCATAAATAAAAGTTAGTAGTGGTGTACAATTCCCTTAATAAACTGTTGTGTTCATTTCCTGATATTTTATTGAGGATTTTTGCATCTATATTATTAACGGTAATTGGTAAGTAGTTATTTTCCTTTTCTTGTCATGTCCTTATCTGGCTTTGGTAATAGGGTAATGTTGGTCCCTTAGAATAAGTTAGGAGAGGTCTGTTGTATTAAAATTATTTTCATAAGTATGCAAAGAATTGATGTTAATTATCTGAAGTATTTGCAGAATCCAACAGTGATACTATCTGGCCTTAGACTTTTCTTTCTTGGGAGGATTTTATTACTGGTTTAATCTTAGTTTTTATTTGTCTGCTCAAATCTTCTATATCAGCTTAAATCATTTGAGATAAGTTGTGTGTTTCTAGATATTTTGCCCATTTCCCCAAATTATTTTATATGTTAGCATATTCATAATATTTTCTTATAATTACTGTATTTTTTCTGAGATAAATAGTAATCTCCTATTCATTTTTTCTTTTACTTATTTACATCTTGTGTCTTTTTCTTTTGTCAGTCTAGATAAAAGTTTGTCTATTTTATTGTTCTTTTCAGTGAAGCCACTTTTTGTTTCATTAATTCTTTCGATTGTTTTCCGTTGTCTATTTCATTTATATCTTCTAAAATCTTTATTAGTTCTTTCCTTCTACAAACTTTAGGTTTAGTTTGCTCTTTTTTCCCCCAGGTTCCTCCAGATGTGGTTAGGTTATTGATTTGAAATTTCTCCTCTTTTGTAATGTAGGTATTCATCATTTTAAATAACCCTCTGCTTCATTCCATAAATTTTGATGGGCTGTGTTTTTGTTTTTAATTCATCTCAATATGTCTCTTAATTTCCCTTGTGATTTCTTCTTTGACCCATTGGATTTTTAAGAGTGTGTTTTTTAACTTCCACAAATTTTGAATTTTCATGCTTCCCTTCTGGATTCCTAGCTATATTGCTTTATGGTCAGAAAAGATGTTTTGTATGTCAATATTTATAAATTTCTTGAGCTATTTTGCTGCCTAACATGTGGTCTATCCTTGAGAATGATCCACATGCCCTCAAGAAGAATGTGTATTCTTATGTTGTTGGTTGGAATGTTCTATATATGGCTCTTCATTATAGTTCATTTATAATATTGTTCCAATTTTCTGTATCCTTGTTGATGTTACATCTACACATTCTCTCCAGTATTGAAAGTGGCATACTAAAGTCTCCAATAATTATTGTAGTGCTATCTCTTTCTATCTTCAATTTTTTTGTGTTTGCATAATGTATATTGGGACTCTGTTATTTGGTGCTTTTATATTTGTAATTGTTTCGTATTCTTGGTTGTTTGACCCTTTTATTAAAATATACTGTGCTTCATTGTCTCATTAGAGATTCTGAAATAAAATCTATTTTTTCTGATATTAGTATATCCATAACAGACCTCTCTTGGTTACTATTTGCATGGAATAGAATTTTTCATACTTTCGCTTTTATCATGTGTGTGTATTTGTAGATATGAAGATTCTTGGATATATATTTGGATCGTAATTTTGTATATGTTCAGTCAATCTGTGACTTTTTTTGGGACAGTTTTTCATTAGCTTCAAGGTAATTTCTCACAAGGCAGGACTTATTTTGCCATTTGTCCTTTGATTCTTGTATGTGTTTGTGATAGTTTGAATTTTTTTTAATCCCAGAAAAAGATTATGTTCTTAAACTAATCCATTCCTGGGGGTGCGGGGCCCTTTGATTGCACTGAATTCAGTTCAGGGGATTTTATTAGGTTACTTGATAAGATTGATTTAGAATTTTTGATTGGACTATGTCAGTGAGGAATGAGCCAGCTTGTCTTCTGTATTCTTGCTGGGTCTGAAATAAATGAAGACACAGAGAGAGATGCACACAGAAAAAGTGAGATCTGCTATTTTGATCTTGCCGTGTGAGAGAGCATTTAAGGCTTGCTAGCAGCCAAAGCTTAAGCATGAATTCCCCATGAGACTGAGCCCACAGAGCAGTTCAAGGCTGAAGAGACAAGGGTGAAGAGACGAGACCTATGCTGATTGTCCATAGCTAAACTCCAGGAGATGGTAGATTCTGGAGAGGAAGGCAGGGACCTCAGCAGATATTGGTGGCCATTTTGCTTCACCAGATGGCAGGACCCTAAATTCAACAGTAATGACTTTGTTGAGAAAGCATCTCTGCTGATACCTTGAATGGGTATTCCATTGCCTTGGAACTGTACTTTATACCAAAAATAAAGTTACCATTATAAAAGCCATTATAAAACCCATTTCTGCTACTTAGTATTGGCAGTTCTGTGTCAAATGAAGACAAAGTTATAGCTCTTTTGTCCCTCATTTCTCCACTGCTCTTTCTTTTATGTATAGTTTATCATTTGGGGCAAATTTGATTGATATCTTCTTTCCTTTTTGTTTTTATTTTAGATAATTTATTTTTGGTTTAATATCAGGTTTATATTTAACTTCCTAAATCTATATAAAACTAATTTGAAATGGTACCAATTTGTCATCAGTAACATAATAAAAAATCTGTTTCTATATACCTCTAGTCCTCTTCTTTAAGTTGTTCTTGTCATAAACTACCCCCCCAATATATTTTTCATTAATTATTTCAAGGATGTAAGTTCCCCCAAAAAACAGACAATAATAGATACAATAACAATAAATCTGCTTTTGTCAGTGGCTGCCCTCCCCTCCTTCACCCCCCATTTTTCTTCATTCCTCAATCTTGAGGGGATTGGAATGAGGTCTTCCCTACTTCAGGTGGAGAAGGTGCTTAGATATAGGGCAGAGGAATGCACTTGTTTTCCTTGCAGTTGAAGATACTCCTTGTTTTTGGGATGGAGCTGGTCCATCCTCACCATTTTGTAAGTTGTCCTGTGCAGGCCTGAAGAAATGGAGAATAGGTGTTGACCACATATCTGCAGAATTTCAACCATCATATGAATAATCAGAAGACTTTAAATGTCTGAGAAATATACTTAGCATGTAAACTTAAAATTATACTTATTTAAAAGGAGTAGAACAGTCATGATTAGGGAATTTATAAATAAGTATATATTAGTCAGCCAAAGGGATGCTGATTCAAAATACCAGAAATCTATTGGCTTTTATAAAAGTATTTATTTGGGGTAGAAACTTACAGTTACCAGGCCATAAAAGATAAGTACCTTCCCTCAACAAAGTCTATTGTCACACATTGGGGCAAGATGACTGATGATGTATGAGAAGTTTCAGGCTTTTGGGGTTCCTCTCTTCTGAGGGATCCATTTCTCTCTGGGCTCAACTGCTGTGCTCTCTCCACAGGGCCAGCTGTTGACTATCAGGCAAATGGCTCTGTCTCTATCCTCAGAGTTTCCGCCATTTCTAAGGAGCCATCTCTATTCTTCTGGGTTCTTCTATGTGTTCACTTCCTAGGTTCCAGTTCAAAACTCATCATCAGAACACCAACTCATTCTTCTGCTCTGCTGTGTAGTTTTATCTGAGTCCCCACCCATCAAGGGGGCAGGAATACAATGTCCTACTGACAGAGCCCAATCAAAGCCTTAATCATAATTTAATCACATCCAGGTATAGACCAGTTTACAAACATAATCCAATATCTATTTTTGGAATTCATAAACAGTGCCAAACTTCTATATTCCACTCTCTGAATTCTAAAAAGACATTGCAATATTCAAAAAACCTTAAATCAATAACAATGCAATTACAGAATCATATCACAATCAGTTTAAAGAAATGCAATTTGGCTTAGGGCAAAATCCAGTCTGGTTGTAGACCTCTGAAACTTCTGAAATAATATATATGCTTCCAATACATAAATGGATAGAAAAAGGATAAACATTTTCATTGCCACAAAGAGAAATTGGGAGGGAAACATGAGAAATGGGTCCCCCACAGTTCAGTAAACCTGCAGGGCATCGTTCATTCGATTTGAAAGTCTGAGAGTCATTCGTAAGATGATGGTTTCTTCTCCCTGGGGCCTTATGGGAACCCACACTTTCCACAGGCTTGCCCAATGGCCATTTTCTTGGTTCCAGTTTCATCAAGCATCTGTGTACCGAACAAGCTCCATAACTCACCCTCCAAGGGTGTTGTGGTGATTGCCATATTTTACCCAATATTTGGTTTAGAGTCTTAACCCTCCTAATACAATGAAGTGAAGACAGTGTCCTCCCTAACCTTTGGCACACAGGCTCAACCCTCCCAGAGCAACAAGTTGACTACTTGGCCTTCCCTAATCCATGGGGCACAGGTGAACCCCACTTTTACCTATGGGTGCTGACCTTAACCACACTAATCTTTGAAGAATGTGCTCCACCCACTCTGTACCCTGGAGCAGCAAAACTTTCCCTAAACATTGGGCAAGAACATCCACCCTCTTCAACTGCTTGTGCAAACTCACCCTCTCTGGACACATCAGTGACGTTCCTCTCTTGGATCAAAGCAATGTCTTAATTCCAGATCTCAGCTTCCATGGTTTTCCTCTTAAATCTGTTTCTCCTTCAATCTCTCCTTTCCATGTCTCTTTTAGTCCATGCAGGCAGTGGTTTTGTTCATACAGCTGTCACAAAAAGCCTGTTGTTTAGCATGCAAGAAGCAAGGGTGCAAGCCATCAGACATTTAAGCCTTCCCACAAATCTTTCCTAGATAACTACATCTTCAATCCTGATTTACAAGTTACAAGTCTAGTTAAGTCCTCAAATGGGGCATTATCATATGGGATTCTGATTTCCAGAGACTTTGAAGGTCCAGAATCAGTTTTTATTTCTTTGTGGCCAACAGTTCAGTTCTCAACTTCTCCCTCTTGTCTAGCATTTTGCTATAAGCTGCAAGGAGAAGCCAAGCCACATTCTCTGAGTTTACTTTGGAAAGTTCTTCAGCTAAATGCTCATGCTTGCCATTTTCAAATTCTTTTTTCCATAAAACATCAGGAGTTAATCTTGCTAAGGTCATTGCAACTTTAAAACACAGATTACCTTTCCAACAGTTTCCAATTATAGTTTCATCATTTAAGTCTAAGGCCTCATAAAAAGTCTCTTTTTCATCCATATCACTACCAACAGTCTCTTCAAAGCACTGTAGGTCTTTTCTACCATGCATCACAATTCCTCCAAAAAATAGTCCTTACCCATTTTTAGAACCATCCCAGCATTTTGATAATTGCAAAAGCAAGACCTCACTCTTTAATACAAAATTCTGCATTAGTCAGCCAAGGGGGTGCTGATGAAATTTATCAGAAATCTGTTGGCTTTTATAAAGGTTATGTATTTGGGGTAGAAACTAACACTTACCAGGCCATAAAGCATAAGTTACTTCCCACATCAAAGTCTATTGTCACTTGTTCGGGCAAGATGTCTGCTGACATCTGTGAGCATTCAGGCTTCTTGTGTTCCTCTCTTCCTAGGGCTCTATTTCTCTCTTGGCTCTAGCTCCAGTTCTCTCTCTGCAAGGCCAGCTGTAGACTATCTGGTGAATGGCTCTGCCTCTCTCCCTGGGGTTTCTGCCATGTCTAAGGAGCCATCTCTATTCCTCTGTTTTCTTCCCCTGTGTGTTCACTTCCCAGGCTCCAGCTCAAAACTCAGCATCAGAACTCCAAGGCACTCCTCTGCTCTGCTGTATAGATTTATCTGTGTGTCCCCACACACCAAATGGGCAGGGACTCAACATTTTACTGATGTGGGCCAATCAAAGTCCTAATCATAATTTAATCACACCCAGGTACAGACCAGTTTACAAAAATAATCCAGTATCTATTTTTGGAATTCATAAATAATGTTAAACTACTACAGAGTATAACTATGTGATATTGGCAAAATAGATTTTCTTACATTCCTAGATAAGGCACATTGAGGAAGTGTTGATTTCATGAAGCTGTGTGTCTTGCCTATGGTATCCAGACATTGCTAAGACCCTCAGAAGAACATTTGCTTGAACCTTTGTTTACTATGGTGATTTGTGAAGCCTAGCTGAGATCTGCATAAATGTAACCTCCAGAATGACCTTCCAAGTCACTTTGAAATGTCTTAGCCATAAAATCTCTATTTTATTTAATCTTTCCTTCATATAGTCAAGGTCTTTCTCCAAATGCATCATGGATTAACATGTGGTAATGATCCCATGTTGGCAGGAAGGCTAAGCCCTGGAAAGTCATGTCCCATGTTAGAGGGGAAGGTTGTGAGTTGACTTTCAGCATTTGGCTCAGAGGCAGTCCATATTTTAGTAACAAGGAGGTTTTCAGGATGCAACTCTTAGGCACTAATTAAACAAGCTTAATCCAGGGCTTTTTGCAATCTTATTTGAGAAAGTAGCAGGGCTTCCTCAGAAGGAAAGTTCAATATTTTGTTCGCTACTATGTGGGACTCTATCTAAGCAGAAAATATACCTGTGGAAATCAGGGTACCTTTATAGCTTATAGAAGTATCTAGTTACATAAATTTCAAGATGTTCAAAGAACCTTTCTATCAGAACACCTGACAGTGTCCCATCATACCTTTATACCAGGATTATTTTACTTGATAGGTAGAACTTAATTATAAACTTGCCTTTCTTCTCCTGTAAAGTTCTTCACATGCACATTCAGAGAAAAAGTATAACTGACAAGGAAATTTGGTTGCATCTGTGGTGTATAGCTTTTTTCCAAGAATAAAATATGCAACACTGCCATATCCCCACCCATTTGTTTTTATTAGAGAAGGTGAGGATTTACACAACAGTCAATCATAAAATACAGGATTCCCATACATCATCCCAAGGCCATACCTTGCATCATTGTGGAACATTTGCTACAAATGATGAAAGAACATCATCAATATATTACTGCTAACTATAGTCCATAGTTTATAATTGTTGTATTTTTCCAACAATTCATCATTATATTACCATCATGTATTTGTATTTTATATTTGTTATAGTTCACTTGGGAATGTTCTCATATTTCTACTATTAATCATAGTCCAACATTTACCCTGAGAATCATTATGTTATATAGCCTTATGCCTTGTACAATTCATCCAGAGTGTACACTCAGTGACTCCCAAATTTACCATAGTTGTGCTGTCATCACCCAAGTCAATTTTAGAACATTTTCATAGATCCAAAAGGAAAAATCCTATACCTCCTTGTAGGCCCCTATTGTTGACACTCCTCATTGATACAGTACCATCTTTGCCATTGCTGGTAAAATATTACAATATTTCTGTTAACCATAGACCATATGTTACATTAGCTGTTTTTCCCATGTATCATATTTTTCACCCCTTGTAATTTTGACATTTGTTCTAGTTCATATAATATTCTTGCATTTGTACTATTTTCCACAATCCTCATCTTCCACTGATTCTCTATGTTATACAGTCCCTAGATTATTCTCTTGTTTTCTTTCAATTGACATTTACGTCCCTAAACTACCTCTTTCAGCTACCATCACATTTATACATCAGCAGTGCTAGTTATACTCATTAAAATATGTTATCATTGACTCTATCCATTTGCACCCATTTTCAATTAAAGTTATTAAAAATTTCATATATTAAGCATCAGCTCCCCCTTCATAACCTTCATTCTATCTCTTAGTAACATACTCTAGAGTTTAACTCCTCATGTTTACTCAGTGTACATAGTTCATGTTAGTGAAACTATACAATATTTGTCCTTTTGTGACTGGCATATTTCAATCAACATTATGTCCTCAAAGTTCATCTATGTTGCATGTGAATTTCATTTCTTATAATAGCTGAAAAGAATTCCCTTATATATATATATATATACTGTACCACATTTTGTTTACCCATTCTTCAATTGATGGACATGGGTTTTTTCAACCATTTAGCATTTGTGAACAATGCAACTATGAACATTAAAAACTTCTGTTCAAATCTTTGCTTTCAATTCTTCTGAATATATTCCTTATGGTGGGGTTGCTGGATATTATGACACATATATTTAGCTTCCTTTGGAACTGCCAGATTGTCCTCCACAGAGCCTGCAACATTTTACATTCCTACCAGCAGTGGAAAAGTGTTCCTATTTCTCCATATCCCCTCCAGCACTTACATTTTTCTGATTTTTCAGTAATGTCCATTTTATAGTGCATAAAATGATATTTCATTGTAGTTTTGATCTGCATTTACCAAAAATCTGTTAATTTTCATTAGCTTTTTGGCCATTTGTAGTGAAACAGTTTAATCACTTGAGTGAAACAGATTGATACACTTCTCATTTCCTTTTCTATTTTTATTTCAGATACTTTATTTGTGGTTTACCTCTGGATTTGTATTTAACATCTTAAATCTATAACAAACAAACTTGAAATGATACCAGGTCCTCTTCATTAACAAAAAATTCTCTGTTCATGTATACCTCTGTTTCTGTTCTCTAGGTTGTTCTTGTCATATATTATCTATATTTTTTGCTTGCCCAATTAAGTAGAAATAATATTATTTCTTATGAAATTGTATTCTATATTATGTAGGAAATAAAAAGTGGAGTTACATATCATGAATAAAATAGTAATGAAATTTGCATTTACTCCTGCACTTACCTTTACCAAATTTTATTATTTCATCAAAGAGCTTAAAGATGTATCTACTACACTTTCCTTTCAACATAACTCCCTATAGCATTTTCTTTAAGGCAGGTCTAGTGGGGACGAACCCCCACAATAGTCATTATATGAGAACATCTTTAACACTCCATCATTTTTGAAGGATGGTTTTACCAGATATAGAGATTTTGCCCAGCATTTTTCTCTATCACTACTTTAAATATATCATACCACTGCCTTCTCAACTCCAGGGCTTGTGATTTTGGAAAGTTTTAGCCATTATTTTTTT
>JAQZBX010022078.1:0-26265 GCA_029593785.1 Cabassous unicinctus | reverse complement strand
AAATGGGATGTCATCGAAATAAAAAACTTTTTTCCCTCAAAGGGCTTTATCATGAAAGTAAAACGACAACCTACACAATGGGAGAAAATATTTGGAAACCACATATCCGATAAAGGTTTCATATCTAGAACATATAAATAAATACTTCAATTTAACCAAAAGACCAAAACCAATTTAAAAATGGGCAAAAGGCTTGAATAAACATATCTCCAAAGCACCTGAAAAGATGCTCAATATCATTAGTCATCAGGGCAATGGAAATCAAAACCACAATGAGATACTATTTCACACCCATTAGAATGACTGCTATTGAAAAAAATGGAAAATAAAAGTGTTGGAGAGAATAAAGAGAAATAGGGACATTCATTCATTGCTGGTGAGAGTGCAAAATGGTGCAGCCGCTGTGGAAGACAGTTTGAAGTTTCCTTAGAAAGCAAAGAATAGAAATACCATATGACTTGGCAATCTCACTACTCAGTATATACCCATAAGAATTGAAACGCAGGGACTCAAACAGATATTTGCACACTGATGTTCACATAGCAGCATTATTCACAATTGCCGAAGGATGGAAGCAACCGAAGTGTCTATCAATCGATGAATGGATAAATAAAATGTGGTATATACATATAATGAAATAATATTCAGCTGTAAAAAGGAATGAACTTCTGATACATGCAACAACATGGATGAACCTGGAAGACATCATGTTGAGTGAAATAAGCCAGATACAAAAGGACAACTCATGTATGATCTCACTGATTTGAAAACAATTAGAATAAGCAAACTCATAGAGTCAGAATCTAAAATATAGGTTACCAGGGAATGGGAAGTTAAGAATTAAAATATACAGGGTTCCTATTTGAAATGATGGAAATGTTTTGATAATGGATGGTAGTGATGGTAGCACAACATTGTGAAGGTAATTAACAGTACTGAAATATATATCTAAATGTGATTAAAAGGAAAAATGTTAGATTGTATATAGGGTAACAGAATAACATTTTTTAAAGATCCATGGAAGTACACTTCACAGTGAGCCCTAATTTAAACCATGGACTTTAATTAATAGTGCAGTTATAAAAATGTGCTATCATCAATTGTAACAAATGTGCCACTCTAATGCAAGGTGTTGGTGGTCGGGTGATGTATGGAAATCCTGTATTTGATGCATGATTGTTCTGTAAACCCACAGCTTCTTTAGTAAAGAAAAAAAAAAAGTCATAAAACTAAAAAAGGAAAAGATTAGGATTGTTTTTTTTAAAAAAGGGAACTGTTAAGAAAATGAAGACAAACTGTGAACTGGGACAAAATATTTGCAATATATTTATCTAACAGTTTACCTCTAAGTGGAGAAGTCAGATGCTTGCCATTAGACGTAGAATCACTGTGAATTTGACAGCTCTAAGTAGGGAATGATACCAAGAAGAGGGTTGCTAGCAGTCTATGATATACGCTTTTCTGAAATGGAGAACAGCTATTGTAAGGCTCTAAACAAAACCAAGTACTCTCTTCTTTCTGTCTTCATGGTATTTTCATTTTTGGAAATTTCAGTGTATATTAAAACTATGCAAAATATACTTTGTGTTTATGTGTAAAGCACAGGTTCTCAACTCAAATTATCATATAAACAGATTTTCCACCTACAAGAAAGTCCTATAATACATTTTAAAGTTGGGCAGGCTATAATTCTTTAATGTGTGGGACTGTCCAACTCATTGCAACTAATAAATGCTGTTAGGACTCCTTAGTCATTGTGACAATTTAAAAATACTCCCCCACAAATTTTTAAAATGTCCCCTGTGGGTGGGGTTGGTGAAGTGAAGCACTGCTAGAGTAATGCAACCTAAAAAAAAAATCCAGACTTTCTGACTTGAGCAATACCTAAATGGGGAACTCTCTGGCTGTTTTCTTTTGCCTTACTTCTTCACACAGATGAATACATAAGGGTCTACAGGTTCCAAAGTTTCAAAACATTTATTTATTTATTTTTAAAATATGGATGTTCTATTAGCAGAGTTAGGGAGACCATCTCTGTTGAATTGTCACCTGACACACAGAATGAAGTGAGCAGCTGCTTCCTTGGTTGGTTGCCAGTGAAGCAGACAAATTTAATGCTTTCAACCTTGACAGTGAATGAAATACATTTAGAGCGGTGCCAGATTAAAAGCTGGGCTCTGCAAAGGGCTTGGCATGGATGAAAAGACTCCGCATGCTAGATCGACAAGTCTGGCTGGCCTTTGAGTTAATAGCACCTGGCTTCCTGCTTTCTCTCATGGTTTGACAAATGCCCCTAGAGCTTTTGTCTTTGGTAATGGCTATGCACAGAGGCTTTGCTTTCCAGAGCTCTCTCATCTTGACAGGGATCCAGAAACAGTGCTTCTCTTGGCTCTCCATGATTTTGTCGCTAATGTAAATCTCACCTTTTCCGTCTTGATTGCACTGCTGACTAAACCAGCTTAAAAATTGCATGGCCTTTCCATCATATTTATTGCTGCTTTCAGCCTTTTGATGCAAATACACTTCAGCTCCAATCTCAATCTCAATGTGTGGTAGACAGTCCCTTCAGATGGTTTTGAAAAAAATGGGAAAGGAGACAATTTCAGAAATATACCGTACCTTGTTCCAACGACAGCTCCCACTTTGAAAATACCACTTCTGATTGGGACTTTCACCAGTAGGCTCTGTCATAAAAATGGTGACTCATTCCAAGATTGTGTTCTTGGGTTATTAAAGTCTTAGTCATATGTGTCCAACAGAATCAAGCTAGCAATAAAATGATCCAGAATGAAGGGGAAACTCCTTTTATTTCATTCCATCTGGAACCAAGAAAAAGTTGTGATTTGAAAATCCAGTGCATATGCCCACCGACTGAAGAGAGGCATCTTGGTTTTCCTTTATTCCCCTTTACACATTTCAAAATATTTTCATAGATGCATTGAAAGTCAGAACTGATGGGGTCCATAAGGTGTCTCTAGGCACAAGATCTAATCTGATGTTTAAATTTCCTTGCATTCTACCATATAGACTAAAACAAAAACCCCTTCTTTTTTTTTTAAAGTTTTATTTAGCCCCTCCCCACCCCATTATTTGTGCTTGCTGTCTGCTCTCTGTGTCTGTTCATTGTGTGCTCTCTGTGTCTGCTCATCTTCTTTTTTGTAGGAGGCACCGGAAACTGAACCCAGGACCTCCCATGTGGGAGGGAGGTGGCCAATTGCTTGAGTCACCTCTGTTCCCTGCTTGTTGTGCTTCTCATTGTGTTTCCTCGTTGTGTCTCCTCATTGCATCATCTCCTCATTGTGCCAGCCTGTCACATCAGCTCACCTTTTTTAGGAGGCACCAAGAACTGAACCTGGGACCTCCCATGTGGTAGGCGAGCACCCAACTGCTTGAGCCACATTCACTTCCCCAAACCCCTTCTTATATGAGCAGAGATGAGATTTGTCAATAGGGCAGACCTCTGGAAATCCTGTCAAGATAGAACCCAAACACCTGCATTTTTAAAATACCCTCCCCCTCAAATATGAGAATTCTTCTTCTCTAGGACAGATACTCTTAGCTTCTGATTTGATGTGGTTTCTAGACTCATTACCATCATGCCATCACAGTCATTCTCCTTGGCATAGTAATCAGTTTGCATAAGTCCTTAAAAATTGGATGATGTGAACACAGATCTTCCAAATATCTTCTGACTGGTAAGTGATAGAATGAGACATTCATGATTCTCTTTCTCTTGGGGGGACCAACATTCTTTCCTTTTAGTTTCAAGGTGATTATATTTGCAGAGACTCTCCTAATTCAACACAAAAGCATTAAATCAAATCCAACTTTGTAAGGTAGGCTTATAACCATCAGACCCTGCCATCATTTTTCTGCCTCTGTACTCCTTCCCAGAAATGAGTATGAGGGGGTGATAGGAAGAGGTTGTTGATGAATTTCTTTAAGATGGCACCATTGACTAATTCCAACATTCAGGTCTTCCTTAGTCATTGTGTCAGCTCATGGGTACATAGACTGTGGGAGGTTAAAAAATCACAAAGATGTGATGAAAATCTAGAATAAACAGAGTCAAATATTAGTTATGTCTTATTAGATAACCTCATGCATATGGGGGGAGTAAGAGTTGTGTACCTCAGTGGGAATAGCCTTTACTACACTCCTTTTATGTCTCTGGAGCTGTATTAAGCACTACTGTTGAATGAGATTGGGTTAGCATACTCATTTTGCCTCTGCCATGCAACAAAGAACCATGACTGGATTAGAGTAGCTTAAACGTTGAGTAGGAAAAATTAATTTTCTAAAATCTTGGTCTGGTGTAAATAAATTACACCAAAGCCTGAAGAAAGGTTGCTATATTAAATTCAGTCCCTTGTGTTTTAGTCTCTAAACTTTCACCAGATTTTTAATCAGTTTGTTGTATGTTCCAGAGAGCCCTCAGGGTTAAGGGATATGTAGGTACTTTTTCTTTATTTTTCTCTTTTTCTTTTAAATATCGAAATGCGGACAGAGAGCAGAGCTCATCATAGTGCACAATTCATACCATATTATCGTAACTGATTCATGCAAGGTTTCACTCTTATTTATTTTATTTTTAAATATATACATATCCTTGTAAACAATATGGCTTTGATTTGTGTGTGTGTTTTTAATTTACATAAGTGGTATTGCACTATACATTCCACTCTAATAGTTTATTTCCTTTTACAACATTTTTAAGGTCCATCAATACTATCATATCTGTATCTATTTTGTTGCTTCTTAGAGCTGCATGGTACATACAATGACCCCATTTTATAAATCATTTATCCTAGATATGGAATTGTGCTTATCTCCTATTCCCCATCATTGTAAACAGTGTCTCAGTGCACAAGCTTGCACACATATCTTTATGTGTAATTTTCCTGTGATATAGAAATACAGGATTAAGATCATTGTCAGAAAGCATACAAATCCCACATTTTCCTGAACACTGCCCTACTGTTTTCTGGCATGGCTGAGCAGTTAATGAATGTTCCCATTAGCAGTACATGGATGTTCATGTCCATAACTACCCAACGCAAGAAAAAATCATTTTCCTAATTTTTGCCATTTTGATGGGTGTGCATTGAGTTTTCATTGTTGTTTTAATTAGCATTTTTCTATAAATTGTGATTTTATGCACATTTCCTGGACTTGCCAGTTGAGCTTCCATATTTTTCCATGGTGTTTCCTGTATTTTTTTTTAATTTTCAAGAGGTTTTTTTTTTTAAGAGCTATGGATTCTTTCCTTATCGGTTTCATTTTCCCTATAATACTTACAGTGACTCTGTTTTCCTGACTGAGCTAAGATTGATACACCCATATGATATATTTTATTTGAATATGTGAAGAACTTCTTGAGACTTTCAAATTAAATTGGTTCAGGAAACATAGACAATTTCTTTGAAAAATATAGGGATTAGTAGAGTTAAGAGGTAAAGTAGAATTTGAAGCCTTGAGAAGACTCTAGGCCAAGCCATATCCTGGATATATAAATATGTTGGTGCTAGCCAATTTGTTCATATTTTTCTCATGATAAGAGAGAAAAAGAGATTGAAAATGTTATTTGGGCTTTTTCTTTCCATTACAAAATTACAGAAGATAATTCTAAAATTATGTACTTAATAATAAGATTTTTGCATCTTGCAATGACAAGCAATGTATTAGAACACCCTGTGGTTGATTGCATGATTGACCCTAATTCTTCACTCTTACCTGTGTCCACACCCTTTGTCAAGTAACTGTGCAATTCCTCTCACAAAACATTGTGTGGACTTCCCTACCCTTGACTTGGGATTCTGCCATGTGCTATTTTTGGCCAACAGGATTTAGTAGGAATGATGCAAGCAAGGTCTTGGAATGAGCCTGACAGTAAAGCTGTTTCTTGTCCCTCTGCCATCACCATGGGAAGACTATGTGAGGGCTAGCCTGATGGACTAAGTAAGATGGGTCCTGTGGAGCAGAGCCACTTGGCAAACCTGCAGGGGCAACTTGTTAGAGCTGTCCAGCTCAGCCCAGCTTAGATGAGCTGGCCTGCAAACATATGCAAAAGCTCAGCTAAGGCGAGCCACAAATAAAACATACCTATGAATGAATTGTCATAGATGATGCTTGAGAACTATAGTGATAGATTTATAAAACTTCACTGAACAATATTTTAAAAGGCCTATCTACATGGAAACTTATTACATATGCATGGATAATAAGACTTAAAAACATTAATATGTCAGTTCTTCCAAGATTATAAGGGCAGTACAATTTGAAACAAATCCCAACAGGGATTTGTCAACCTGATTTTTAAAATATTCAGAGGAAAACGGCAAAGAGTAGCTAAGACAGTTTGAAGAAGAAGAAATTAATGGTGGTAAGGGGATTTATGTTTTCAGATGTCAAGCCCCTTTATAAAGCTCTAGTATATAAGACAAAGATTTTTAGGCACAGAAGGGTTAAAAGAAAATAAATAGATCAATTCAACATAAAAGAGCTCCAAAATAATTATACACATATATGGAAAATTGATTTGTCATAGTTCTTTGGGCAAACCAGTTAGGTAAGAATGGGCATTTTAATAAAGTGCCTGAGGAAAATAGGTTAGTCTCTAGAATGAAATATAATTA
Source organism: Cabassous unicinctus (assembly GCA_029593785.1). Lineage (NCBI taxonomy): Eukaryota > Metazoa > Chordata > Mammalia > Cingulata > Chlamyphoridae > Cabassous > Cabassous unicinctus. The sequence goes on along the minus strand of JAQZBX010022078.1, from coordinate 19,630 downwards.
TATGTTTAGCATAAACCATGCATAAAAATCAATTCCAGGTAGAATAAAACCTAAATGTGGAAGAAACATTTGAAAGCTTTAAATGAAAATATAGGATTATATTTTTATGACCTCAGTTTAGGCAAGGATTCCTTAAGTAAGACAAAGAGTAAACCATAAATGAAAAGAGTAATACATTTGATTATGTAAAATTAAAAACTTTTCTGTATCACAACATACAAAAAAGCAGAAAGACAAGTATAGACTGGAAAATATATTTGGAGCCTATTCATCAAAGAATTAGTTAGTATCCAGAATATTTGGATGAATAACCCTATTTGGACGAATAATGGATGAATATTTGTATGGATAATGGGCAAGGATTATGAACTGGGAGCTTACAGAAGAGGGACACTGCATGGATGGCATACACAAGAAAAGTTGCTCAACTTCTCTACTAATCAGTCACAAGACAGTTAACACTTCACAACCATTGGATTAGCAAATTGTTGGCAAAAATGTGAAGAAATGGGAACTACAATGCTGATGAAATAAAAAATGTACTAACACTCTGGAGAGCAATTTAGCAAAAAGTAGTAAAGATGAAGGTGCACATCCGCTTCCAGGCAGGAAACTCTGGCACATATGCCCAGGAAATATGTGTAATAATGTTCATGACAGTGTTGTTTGAAAAAGCAAAGAATTGGAAGAAACCTAAATGTCATCAAGAAGAGCTAACTGTTTCTGGAGTTAGACTCATAGAGTAATTCATCTGGAAGGGTTCTCCGTAAGGGGAAATTTTGAGGTGTTTTCTTTTCCATACAAAGATAGTTATATTAAACTTAGGGATTAATCAATATCTATTTCTCCACAAAACTGTGGATTACTCCATTGCAAGAATTATGCTTTATTCATCTTTATATCTCTGTAGCAATACTTCAGGCAGCACAAAACAAATCTTCTTTTGAATAAATGCATGTTTAGGGTGGACATAAATGTTAGAAACCATGTTATGAAACCTCAGATATCCATCTGCCAATTCCAGTTGTTCTGGCAACCAGGTGGTAGCATAATTCCAATGTTTTCTCTTATCCCTCTCTAGAATGATCTTATTTTCCAGGGAGGGCAAATTTTACCTGTTTCTCCTAAACAATGATTACTGTTATAGTGTTTCATAAATTGTTTTCCACGGAATGCCAGTGTTCAATGAAATGTTAATGGGTATACTTCAAACAAAGGGTCTCATGGTCAAATAAGTCTGGAAAACACAGAATTTAAACAGTCAAAATGATCTGCAAAAAGCCACAACAAAACAAACACCTACAGCTAACATCATCTTTATGGCAAGAAACTGGATGCTTTCCCCTAACAGTTGGGAACAAGGCAAGATGTTCCCTCTCTCCAATCTTATTTTATTATTACACTGAAAGTCCCAATTAGTGCAATAAGACAAGAAAAGGAAATATAAGGTATAAAGACTGGGAAGAAAATAATAAAAATTTCTTTGTTTGCAGATGACATGATTGCTTATGTAGAAAATCTCAAAGAATTGACAATATAACTCCTGGAAACAATTGAGAATAACAAGGTTGCAGGCCATAAGATTAATATACAAAAGTCAATGGTTTTCCTATACTCAAGAAATGAACAATTGGATTAGAGAAAATTTTTAAATACCATTTATTATAGAAACAACAAAAATAAATATTTCGGTATAAATTAACAAAATGTGTACAAGATCTATATGCAGAAGATGATAAAACTCTGATGAAAGTCATGAAGGAAGGCTTAAATAAGTGAAGAGCTATTCCATGTTCATAGATTAGATGACTCTGCATTTTTAAGATGTCAATTTTCCCAACTTTATCTATGTGGTCAATTCAGTCTCAATCAAAATTCCAGAAAACTATTTTGTAGATATTTGAAAGACAAGCCACACAAAGGGAGAAAATAGTTCCAAAATGCATATCTGATAAAAGACTTGTATCCAAAATATACAAAGAACTCTGATAACTCAACAATGAGAAAACAACCCAATTTTTAAAAAATGGGCAAAAGCTCTGAACAGACACCTCACCAAACAGTACATACATATGGCAAATGAACATATGGAGAAATGCTCAACATCATCTTTCATTAGGGAATTGCAAATTATACCAACAAGAAGATACCACTATATACCTATTAGAATGGCTAAAGTCCAAAACACAGGCAATGTCAAATGCGGTGAACAAGAGGAACTCGCATTCACAGCTGGTGGAAATGCAAAATGGTACAGACACTTTGGAAGACAGTTTGGCGGTTTTTTGCAGAGCTAAATATAGGCTTACTAGATAATCCAGCAATTGTGCTTCTAGGCATTTACCCAAATGAGTTGAAAACTTATATCTACAAAAACCTAAACACAAATATTTATAGCAGCTTTATTCATAATTATCAAAAATTGGAAGCAACTGATATGTCCTTCAATAGGTAAAGGGGTAAACAAATACAATGGAATATCATTCAGCAATAAAAATAAATGAGCTATCAAGCCATGAAAAGACATGGATGAAACTTAAATGTGTATTGTTACATGAAAGAAGCCAGTCTGAAAAGATATATACCGTATGACTCCAATTATATGACATTCTAGAAAGGGCAAAACTATAGAGAAAGCAAAAAAGATCAATGGTTTCCAAGAGTTCAGGGGTGAGGGAGAGAGGATTGAATAAGTAAAGTGCAAGGAATTTGTTAGGGTGGTGAAACTACTCTTAATGATACTGTAATGGTAGATACAGCACATTATGCTTTGTCAGTACCCATAGAACTTTACAGTACAGAGTGAAACTTAATGTGTTTAAGCAGAAAAATCATTTAGCAGTTTGGGGGAATCCCAGTAAGGAATGCTGACTATGACAAGAGAATCTAACACAGATGTATGAAGCAACCTCATGGAAAGTGGGCAATAGGCTGACCTAAGTAACTTTGGAAATGATGGAGTCTCTAAGACTAAAGACAAAAGAAACTGTATATAAGTTGTGCTTTAGTTGATAAAGTTGATTCCCTTGGGAATACAGGTTCCAATACTAGTATACAGATATATTGGAATTGAATAATTAAGTAAATGAATAAGTAGGTAAGATGAATAATGGCTCCCAAAGATATCAGGGCCTAATCTCCAGACCCTAATAAATGTTATTATTTAGAAAATTCTCTTTGCAGGTCTTGAGATGGGGAGGGTTTCATGGGTTATCCAGGTGAACCCTAGATGCAATCGCAAGTATCCTTGTAGGAGAGAGGCAGAGGGAGATTATGTACAGAAGAAGAGAAGGCAATGTGACCAAGGAAGCAGATATAGAAGCACACCACAAGTTAAGGCATGCCAGCAGCCACCAGAAGCTGGAAGAGGCAAAAAGCAGCTTCTTCTATAAAGCTTCCAGAGGGAGCCATGCTGACACCTTGATTTTGGCCCAAAGAAACTGATTTTGAACTTGTGCCTCCAGAGCTGTGAGAGAATAAATTTCTGTTGTTTTCAGTCACCGAGTCTGTGACAGTTTGTTATAGCAGCCCTAGAAAACTAATACAGATGGTGAACGGTGGGAGCAGGTTTCCCACTGTTGGAATGGGAGTTTATGGATAAGCAAGGGGAGGAGGCTAGAATGATCGATGGGGTAGTGGATTAGAATGGATTAGAATCAATATGAACCAATGTTTAGATTAACATAGATACAAGAGGTTATATATGCATATGCACAGACTAGTAGACACACACATATTTATTTGTTTTGTCAGCTGATAGGGCTTAGAAGCAATGACCCTGTACCTAGGGCTAAGGCAGGAAATACATAAGATGAATCTGCAGCATCTTGTGGAGCCAGAAAGTAAGGAAGTGCTCAAAACAAAACAAAACAAAAGCCCACACTGACGGAGGTATTTCAAAGGGACACAGGAACCAACTGAAAGACCTCCCAAATGGCCAAAGCTAGAACAATTTGAGCAAGAAAATAATACTGGATTATAATCCAAATTTTAAAATAAATATCCATGAGTCCATACTGATGTAAGAAATGATTTAATAAATGAAAAAGAGGGGGAAACTGACAGATCTCCTGTGCAAAAGAATTCCAAGTAATTTCTGTAGATAATCTGTCCTCAAGGAGAGGGGAGCATAACTCCACACTTCTTAAGTGTGGGATGCATATAATGACTTCCTTCTAAAGAGTACAGTATGGAAAATGGAAAAAAAAAAAAAAGTCACTTTCCAGTGGAGAAACCTGACAAACACTACCTCAGCCAGGTGATAAAGGCCAACATCAATGTTAGATGAATCATTTTGATAGTATGTGCCTGTGCGATGATGAAATGAAAATGGTGCTTTACCTCTGTGATCTTTACCCTCTAAATTTTTAATGCCAGTCTAATTATGAGAAAAACATCAGACAAATCAATTGAGGGGCATTCTGCAAAATACCTGTTCTCCTCAAAACTGGCAAATTGATCAAATATAAAGCATGGGGAGCCTAAGGAGATATGACAACTAAATATAATGTGATATCTTGGATGGGATTCTGGAACAGTGTGGGGATCCAGGGCCCCTCTCTGCAAGTCCTCAGCACATAGCAGCCTGCGTGAGCTAGACATAAGTTAAAGGTTAACGACCCTCCCCGGAGGGGAGATAATGTCTAGATGGTATCATAAACTATAATCTTCCCAAAGCAGTAAACATCCTTGGTAAATGTCCTTCCTACGAGCATAGTGAAAACACTATGAGACTCCATGTATATGCTTCACGTGACCCTAGCAGGAACTCTGTTCTCATACCCTATGGAATGTCCTTGTTCTGTAACCCTTTATGCCAAACCTCATTTTCCCATCTGTCTGAGAAGCGCTATCCTCATTGTCTGAACCACTGCCATTGGAGAGCCTCTCCTGTCCATAGGTCTCAATAAAGTTTATGCCTAAGTGCCAGGTGCATTCTTTGGTGTTGCAGCTGCACCAGCTTGTGCCCTTCAGGAGTTGGGATGTAAGAAACAGAAAAAGAGCATTTAGGTAAAAATTAAGGATATATGAACAAAGTATGGAATTTAGTTAATAATAAAGTATTTACATTAATTTGTAACAAATATATCATACAATGTAAGATGTCAATAATCAGGAAAACTGGGTGTGGGGTATATAGGAACACTTTGAGCTTTGGTCTCATTTTTTCTGTAAATCTGAAACTGTTCTAAAAATAAAGTGTATTATAAATGAGAAAAATCTCAAAATGTGTTTTATACTGCAGGATTTCTCAGAGTGTTCTCTGTGTAAGGCAGTACTTCACATCTTTCAAGGAAGAAAACCGTTTGTGGAAATATATGGCTCTCTGATTTTTCTACCTAAGTGAATTTAGGATTCCATCAAAATTAAGTCTGGAGTATCTGTCTTCCCAAATAGGAATGACCCATGCAGAGATAACTGTAGAAAGAAAAGACATTTTGTCTTCTATCTTTAGGTTAGAACCCTTGTTCTGGTACTTCCTCCTTTCCATATAAAAAGTGAGAGATGAAGGCACTAAAAGTAAAGAAAATAAAAGTAGGTGAAAACAAGCATTTACAGTAAAGTCTTGAAAATCTGACTGGCATACCACCCCAAAGGAAGTAACTTGTCGAATTTAAAAACAGTTCAGGACAGTACAAAGCTCTTCAGATTGCCTGAATGCAGGGAAGCTTTGCTGCAAAGCAGCTGGAAGGGTGACGCTGTTGGCCCCATTAGAAAAGGTATAAGGTTTTGAGCCCTTACCCTTCACCATGCCCTTCATCTTGTCTCATTGCTGATGTGTCCACAATGTCTCCTATGTCCAGGAAGAATCCTGCAATCGGCAGTGACAGTCACTGCCCTTTCCTTCCCGGCAGCTGTGCTCCTCATCAGAGCAACCTAACTCACTGGGATATTTGCCTTTTGAAAGACCCTCCAGGATGCTGAATGAGTAAATAACCTGGGGGAGAAAAAAATTTCCTCTGGTAGAAATTAAATTAACACTGCACTGAATACAGACTTCACACAGATTCTCTTTTTCGTTTTCACCTTCTGACATGATTTGGCCAGTACAGCACAAACTCTGGTATTGTGTCAGGTCTAGAAGGTGTCTTGGCCCAGAGGCAAGAGCAGCAAAGGAAAGGTTTAGTAAAAGGATTCTTCTTTTAGGCAGACTACTTAAGAATAGATGAGGTATATTGAGTGATTTCTGTGGTCCAAGCACCAGATGAAAGGCTTTACGTTTATCATTTCATTTAGTTTCACAACTCTATCAACTAAGCATCATTTCTGTGCCTCTTCTATGACGAGGAGTAAATTGGTCCAAGTCACACATACCTACCATAGTTTGTGTCTCTCTATAGCAGGGGTTCTTAACCTTTTTTTGTTCCATGGATCCCTTTGCCAGTCAGGTGAAAACCATGGACCCCTTACTAAGTCCACACTATACTGTGTATTATTTAATAAATATATCACACCTGCACCAACATATCCCTACAGGAATAATGTTTTGAATTTCAATTCAAGCTCATGGACCCCTGGTTAAGGACCCCTGCTATATAAAATTTAGTCCTCAGTTTCCTCTTTTGCAAAACAAAATCAGGCTAAATAATAGAGATCTAGTCTTAGTTAGCAATATTCTGCTTTGTGGGTAGAAAAATTTTTCCTAACAGGCATAAAGTTTTGAGGGAAATAAGCACTATTTTTTTTTTTAAATCAATGTATTCCACTTGACATTACAGAAAGATTTCATTGCTAATAAAAGAATCAACCAACAGGCTAAAATGATCTCAGACATTCAGATAGGCCTTAGGATAGTTCCTTGCCAAGAATATGTTCATCAAGAATTGTGACTTGCCATAAAAATCTGGAAAGAAATGTGCTCTCATTTTCAACAAATGAGTGTGATTGGATTGATATAACCATGTCTGAACCAGGCAAGACTGAAAGATTTAATAGGTAACATTTTAATCTAGATAATCTCACAGGGAAGCAGGTTTTTATTAAACATAAAATGAATCTGCATACACAAAAGGGCCAACTCTTTTAAGATAAATGACTTAGAGGGATTTGATTACTCCTAGGGAGTAATTGGGTGCTGATAATTAATGGCTGAAGAATAAGGAGGAAAACAAGATATTATTTAAAGTTGAAGCTTGTGCTCAGGGTAGAGGAGGGGCACACAAGTTAGATTTCAGAGATGTGCAGACATTTTTTCTGTCTAGGGATGCCTTACAGGGGTAGCTTTTTCTTTTGCCATGAATCATAAGAAGTCACAGCAAGACTGCTGGTAGGAGTATAAACTGGTACATTTATTTTGACCTTTCTTTTCTCCCTCTCTTCCAAGTCCCTCTTGGGCACATTCCAATCTGATTTCCTTAATCTTCTTCGTAGTCAGTGCACCAGCAGCACTTGATACAGTTGTTCTTTCCCGCCCTCTTAAACACCTTTACTTCCTGGTTTCTGGCACATACTATCTTGGTTCTCCTTCAAATTCACTGACTGCTTGCTAGCCAGTATCCTCCATGATTCTTCTGCAACTCCCTGACCTTGCCCAAATACAGAATTCTATGTAGTTTTTCTATCTGGTATATAGTTTTCTATCTGGTAGAAGTGTTGCAAGTACATGTTGGAGAGGGGGTAGTAATACATCTGAAGAGATGGGCCTAATGATGAAAATGTTATTGCAATTTTAGGCCAATGCACTCAGCCCTCAGATCTATTTTCTTTATACTCATTCCAAAGGTGATCTCATCCAGCACATGGCTTAAATATTACCTAAACAAAGATGATCCCATATTTATATCTACAATCTAACCTAAATTCCAATATCCATTTACCTAAATTCCAAAATCCTACATCCATCTGCCTAATTGATTTTTCCACTCAGATAGACTTCACAAATTTGTGTTCAAAACCAAACTCCTGTCTTCCAACTGCCTCCCATCTATTCCTCCCACCAACTTCTCCATGTCAGTAAATGGCAATTCCATCCTTCAAAAACCTTAGGGTCAACCTTGACTCCTTCTCTCATCATATTTGACTTCTGAACAGCCATCATATCTTTTCACCGCTACCTTCATAAAATTGCCACCACCTCCACTGTTCCTACCTTAGTTCGTGCCACCATCATTTCCCCTCTGGATTGTAACAACTTCCTTTTTCTTCATTATAATATACACCTAACATAACAGCTAGAATTCAGATCGTATTATTCCTCTCTTCAAAAACCTCTTTTATTTCAGAACAATTAGCCAGGAAGACCTATTTTTATATATTAATCCCTCCTTTCTCAAAAAGTTTAACTCAAACGCTTAAATTTCCACTCAAAAAATTGAAATGCAAGTAAATGAGAACATTATTTGTTAATTTAAGTGAGGTAAATTCTCAAACTCTTTGTCTAAGTAAACTTGGTAGAGTGATTTATTTTATCTCCATGCAGTTGGGAGAAGAAAGATGAGCCTAAAATCTTGATCTCACTCAATAACAAGGATTAATAAATATTTATATGCTCCAGAAAATAAAACATCAATTTAAATGTTATCAGGACAAAGCAACACATCACTGAAGATATCCAGACTGGATATCTTCATTGACTACACCAGATCCACTCTTTAGCATTCTCTACCCCAATTTGTGCCCCAGGGAGGCTCACCTGTATAAACTGCATCAAAGCACTTAGCCTTTTGGCTTTTGGTTAGGTTCGGGTAGAGAGGCTCACCAGCAGGAGATTGGTGCTACATAGGGATAAGAGTGAGGACAGGGTATTTATTCTCCTGGCACACTTACTCTCTACTAGGGTCCTAAGGCCTGCCATAGCTCTTTCTCCAGGTTGCAGTAATAGCTCCCTTCCAGGCCCTTTCAAGTGCCCTGCTTTTACTTACCCTGGGACACTGTAAAATCTCTCTTGGATTTCCCTTAACCTTGACCACACCTTTGTAAGTAGTCTCTTCATTAAATTCTTCTCCATTATACCCTTTGATTATGCCACCTGTTTCCTGCCTGGACCCTGAATGACATGGTAATCCATCAGAATTACAGATTTTTAGAGGTTGAAGGTAACTTTCCTGAGATGTAGGTACAGGTTCTTTACAGCTGGCATCCCTGTACCACCATTAGTCATGGGATAGTTCAGGTATCCCAGGATTTTTCTCTGTTCAATCTGTTGGAAACCCATTATCCATCAGCAAGTTCCATCCTCATTTGGTCTTCACTTGGTGTATACTTAGTTATAAATACTAATGCAAATATGGGCACTGGATCACCTGTATTTAATCACATGTAAGTTGCTCATCCAGTTGATCCTGAGGATATGCTTTTAGATTTTTATCAAAATGAAAGAAAAAAATTTAAAGTTCCTAGACTTTCAGATCTTTAAAAAAAAAAAAAAAGAAAATTAACCCCAGAGGTCCATCAACAACCAGCGTAAGAAACACTGGCACAGTGAGTAAGCCCGTGCACTTTGAAAAATTGTCAGTGGCCAAATCTCAATTCTATTATTTCTTTGTGATATCAGGTAACTTCACTAAGTTATCTGAATATCTGTTTCCTTAACTATTTCACTGTTAGGTAGATTAAATAAGATTTTGCATAAACAATCTCAAGGCAGTTCTGGCCTTTTGAAAGCACTAAACAACTGTTTATTAAAAACAAGAAAAGATAGCTCCATAGTCAGGTGAGATCAACTACCCATTCACACATCATAAACAGACATTGGTCTTCATTCTCCTCATTGATAAAAAGGAGAGCTACAGAAGGGGTGGGGGAAAGTCATTGGTTACCAGTTTTTTTAAAAAAATTGGCCCACTTAGACTGGACACCAGGTCCTCTGACCCACATATCCCAGATGCTCCCAATCTCTAGTGGAAATAGAACTTGGGTATTATAAAAAGAGTTGTAGAGAAAAGGCTAACCATTAAAGAAAAAGTAATCAGGACTCCCCCAAATGGAAATTCAATATTTGATTGGTTATTGTGTGGATCTCCACCCACAGAGACAATGCCCCATGAACACTTGAACACTTCATATGCCTTAGAGGCATGCCCTGGTGAACACCTTCCCATGCATCTCTTTATCACTGACACCCTGCACCAGTGATCCTCCCTGCCACTGTTGTGACCCTTCTGTGATGCAAAATCTCTCCAAAAATGAAGCAAACAAAATAACCAAATAAAATTAATAAGAAAATGAAATAATAATTTAAAAAATAACCAATAAAATACCAAAAAAAAAATTTAAACACAGCAAGAATCCCCCAAGTATGAGGGCAATGTGTAGTGAAGGAAGATAGACCATTACGCCCGGCTCTTGATATTGATGATTGTACTTATAAACATTTTTTTGTGAAATTGAAACAGGCTAGTATTATGTACTACCTAAGAGTTACCTCCTGAAAGCCTCCTTGTTGATCAAATGTGGCCTCTCTCTAAGACAAACTCAGCATATAAACAAACTACCTTCCCCCCAATGTGGGACATGAATCTTGGGGAGGAGCCTCCCCGGCACCGAGGGATTATTACCAAGTGCCAACTAGCAATGCATCTGGAAAAAGACCTAGATCAAGAGGGGGAAATGGTAAATACAAATGAGTTTTCATGGCTAAGAGATTTCAAAGTGAGCCAGGAGGTCATTTTAGAGGTTATGCTTATGCATGTCTCAGCAGAATCTCATTGACTGCCACAATAAACAGCACCTCAAATAGTGGGGCTCCTGAGGGCTCTAGAGACATCCAGAAACTATAAGTTGGGTAGACAGCTCAGGAATTCGGCACCCTGTCAGTGGGCCTTATTTGGAATTTATGCTTCCCACTGTAACAGAGTTAAACTCATTTATAGATTCTCTACACATGGCTCTTCTGTCCCTTTTATTTGAACCTATAATTAACACTATACTCAATAAATATATGTCCCAAAGACTTAAATATTTGGTTTGTCCATGTGCCAGTTGAGCCCTGAATTTCAGCAGAGTTGCAACACCTACTCTCCATTTCGTTGGATTCACCCAGAACAACTAACAAGAAGATGATGGACAACGCCCATCCCAAGGAGCAGAGAGTATCTGTAACTACAAGTAAGAATGTTCTATCCAAGTGCCCCATGGGATCTAAGCCTCCTGTCAATTAGAAACAGAGTAGGCATCACCACCCTAAAATCCTCAGGATTGGGGAATGAACAATGGACTAAAGTAGACTTATTATTATTCTACTATAGAGTTATTATTATGCTAGCAATGGAAGACCTCTTATCATTAATTATAAAGGCAGTGGCCACTAGAGGTTCTGAAGGATGGGAGAGGGAAGAATAGGTGTAATATGGGGGCACTTTCGGTATTGGAGTTGCCCTGCATGACATTGCAGTGATGGATACAGGCCATTGTATATTTTGTCATAGCCTACAAAATTGCGTAGGACAGAGTGTAATGTAAACTGTAGTCCATGGTCCGTAGCAATGCTTCAATATGTGTTCATCAATTGTAACGGATGTACCACACTAATGAGGTACATTTTCCCACTGATGTGGGAAAGTGTGGGAGGGGAAAAGAGTAGGGAAAATGGGAATCCCTTATATTTTTTATGTAGCATTTATATAATCTAAAGCTTCTTTAAAAATAAAAAAAATTAAGAAGAGATAATATCAAATATAAATATTTGATATTTATATAAATATAAATATTATAGTAATATAAATATAAATATTACTTTTTTTTAAAGTAATCAATAATTTTTAAAAATCTCATGATAGTTATTCTCCAAATATATTCATTAATGCAAAGGGCAACAATTGAAAAGCATATCGTACTCAATATGTATGATTTATGATGAGCCAATACTGGCTCTCCTTGACGTTTTCAGGAATTCCAAAATTGTTTTACTAAACTTAATTTGTTACTAGTAGGTTTATGGATCTGGCTAGCATTCTAGAGTAAGAACTAAAATTTTCCAGTCTGCTGCCAATGAGGATAGTCCTTTTTAGCACATTAGTGAGGTATGGCCTAAGCTTTGGGCAGCATTGCTCTGAGACCTCTTTCTGCACTAACTTTCTGTGAATTTACATAAGACATCTTGTTACCTCCATCCAGACTATTCCCTAAGGATAAATTTTGGAGGAAAGAAGAATAGGTTTTTCAGTTCAGCATGTAACTTGTTTTAGACAACTTCTTTGAGGCATGGGAGACACATTTATATAAACTCAAGGGCTGAGCTCCAATGTTAGGAATAGAGTAAGAATTTCCTCTTGAAGGAAATTTCTCCCACAGAAAATTGAAGTCTGACTCAGAGTCATCTCCTGACTTCAGGGTAGTTCACTGTGTGAAGAAAGGTCCCAAGGAATACCCCAAAGAGACTGTTCTTTAGGAATTCTACTATCTGTAGACTGTCCTTTTCTCTATTTGGTGACCATGGGAGTACATATGATAATCTTCAAACTACTGGGAGTCTAATTGACTGGGACCCACCTGCTGCCTCTGAATCTATCACCACATTTGCCCTTTGCTTTCCTGCCAACCACTGATACAGGCAGCTACAAGAATGCAGACCTGTTCCTGGGACTGCAGACCTCCTCTGTTAGCTGGACTTTGGCTTGGAACTCCCCAATGGCCTTGCTGAACCTTTCTTAGATTGCACAATAGTCTAGGATGCTTCTACCCAACTTCCTTCACTCTCTCCTTCACTCAAAGCTGGACTTGCAAAGTGGTTTGATTGTCTCCCAGCTCCTTCCCCATTTCAGTCACGAGCATTTTCCCTAATAAAACTCCTTTGCTGTTTAATCCCATCTTGGCTTCGGTTTCTTAGGAGGACTGTGCTTAACATACCATAATTGCAGGAAGTGGAGCTTTTATCTCTTTCAAAAATGCGCTTGGATTAAGTTCTTGTCCCTTTTTATTTCTATTCTGTGTGTCTAAATTTAAGCAAAGAGTACACAATCATTACCGTAGATAATCTTGCAATCAAATGCTAAAATGTATATGAATCTTTCTTTATATGATCTTAACTTTTCCTTTAATAGCTTATTCTGGTTTTGTTCTCATACATAGACTATCACTTACTTTTAAATTCATATAAATCTATCTATCTATCTATCTATCTATCTATCTATAAAACCACTTGTAATTAAATTGTTAAACTTTCCCCCAAAATAGCTTTTAGATAAATCTTTATAAAAGGTAAAAGGTGATTTTATTTAATTGTATAATTGCTATAAAGGCAACACAATGTATCTTAAAGAAAATCAGAAGCCATAATTTTTAAGCAATCTATTACCAAATGCTGAATTAAGGTTGCTGGAAACTAAGAACCTGGTTAACAATGCAAAAAAATTTTTAATATAAAAATTAAATTACTTGAAAATTATTTTTAAAGTGATAATGAAAAACTAAAGCTGTACCTCTAATAAAAATGAGTAAAACTATCCCAAAAACTTGCTGTCTGTGGCAAGTAAGTTTTAAGGGTGAAGAAAGCACCCTAGTGCTTTTCTGGAACACTTCTCTGCTTTTTTTTTTTTTTTTAAACCCGACTTAGATTCTGTTTAGATCTGTTTTTATCTTTACAGTGATATTGTCCCAAATTTGTTTGAGCCGTGTTTGTCACAGCTGTTATCAATTTGATCCCATCTGCTTTCTATCTTTCAAGGCTTCTTCACAATTTTTGTGTTCCTGTTATGTTTCTATAACATAACATATATCATGTTATATAGATAGACAATCATATATCTGTATCTATATCTGTATCTATAGCATCTATTTCTCTATATCATCTATATCTATACTTATACCATTTATCTCTGTCTCTACGGATCTATATGTATATATCTATACATGAATAGATATGTATGAATATATTTGTATATATGTCTCTTCTCTCACTTGAGGGAATTTGATATGGAAGAAAATATTGAGGCAGATAGTCAACAATCTTGATTTACTCATGACAGTGTTTAACATCTTAAGGAATTGAGGCATATAGAATGTGCTAGATTTTCTGTTGGCAACTTGGTACCATTTCCTCCCATCCTCACATCTTACCTGTATTGTAGGGGCTGAAAACCTGGGTACTACATTCCCCACAATTCCTCCCAGCAAGATACTACATTATATTCTGCCAATGAGGGAGACTTAGAAGAAGAAGCCACTATTACTCCTGAAGCAGTGGCACAGGCACTTGGACTGAAGAAAAGATTGATGTGAGGTTTGATAAGTGCCTTGTGCCAGCCTTCAGTGGCAGTTTACTGTGGTTCCTGTTCTTCCTGAGTTTTTGAACACTAGCAGTGATTTCTCTGACCCTTGCATTACTAGTCATCTAAATGGTTTTGTAACTTTCTAATCTTCTATATTAAATCCCTTTCCTATTTGAAATACCTCAGGCAAATACCTGACCAAACTCTTGACTGATTGATAGAGTTTGAGTAACTTCCCCAAAGTCCCACAGCTAATCAGGGTTTGAACCCATATCTGTCCCACTTTTGAGCAGTGAGTTCTAAATCTTTTTCTTGACTTATTCTGGAATATTCTAAATCCCTCAAAGGTGAATAGTATTTTGGAGTTGTATAGAGGTATGAGGATACATACATTTTGATAATACTTCATATCACTTTGAGCTTCCTTAATCCCATTTAAAGAAGCTTAGGGTAAATTAAAAAAAATACTGCTGCAGGGGAACAAGAAAGAGAATGACTTAAAGATTAGGGTTACCCTTTTTGTTATTTTTTCAGAGTTGTTGATTAAAGAGGGAAGATAGTAGAGACTAGCAAGAAGGGAAAACAAGAAATTTATTGTGATTTGGATGGTATGAGTTATTGATCATAGCCAACCATCCCTATATTTATATATGTATGTGAACATTTTTGAAATATTCAAAGTCTAATCATTGTCAATATTTGTTATATAATGTGACTATTTGCCAGAAGGGACTGATATATGTCCCTTGACTCAGGAAGAATAAATCACAAATCACACAGTTGTTAATACCAATAAAGACTTGCCAGCATTTTATAAGAGCTAACAAATTTTTAAAACATGCTTATTTGTACATTATATTGTTGACATTTCAGAGGAAGTCTATTTTATTGTATTTTATTGTAAATAACTAGTTGTACAACAATGATTTTCTTTTCTAGTCATCAGTGTGTTTTAAAAGTTCTTTGAAAGGACAGAGAGAGAAAGTTGGGTTTACAATGAAGCAATTGATTTAATTACAAAGTAAATGCCTAATGAACTGCTTTGAAAATTTACTACCAGGCAACATATGAAGTATAAAGGAAAGAATCTAGGAAAAGTACTTGTGTTGCTATGGGGAAAGAATTCAGAGATGACTTTAAAAAAAGAATTAATTTACTTGGATGTTTCTTTTGTGCAGTTTCATTCTCAGTATGTAAATGGTCAAATGCTGTATGTTTGACAAAAAAATAGCATATTGAAAATGGTTATTCTGGTATTTATGATAGTCTCCATGATGAGTCAGATAACAAATCACACTGGTGATTTTATCTATACCAGAAAACAAACAAACAAACCCAAATACACAAACACACATACACACAAATATTTTTCAAACAATTTACAGAATTCCACTACCTGTAATGGTGGACCAGGTTTTCAGCCTGGCCCCCCACCCCCTCACCCTCCTCCCACACACAAGGAAGAAAAAAATGTTAGAGAAAATAATTTTTTAAAATATTAAAATCATCAAAATGCTGACAAAATAACAAAGAATTACCTGGTTAAAAGTGAAGGAACAATGAAAACCCAGAGAGGTAACCTAACCATCAAAGCTGCTCTTGCCCAGAAAGAATATGCCAACCAACCTTAATTTTCATGTAGACAGCCCCAAAGGATGAAGGGAACAGAAATCAAACACCAGGACTATATAGACAGAGTAAGAATGGCCTGGAAGTAAGCCTGGCTTCCACCCAACCCAAAGTCTAAAGGGTTGTCATATAATTGAGTGGAGCAGGGGGAAAATTCTAGAAAACTTATGGCCATGGACCTACCCTTGCATAGATTTTAAGGCCAAATTCATATATCCTGATTAGTTCAGAATCCTCAAGCTGGGAACTTAGTTTACTGTGGACACAGACTGATAGTGTTCCTAGATGCAGACACAAATGCAAATCCTCCTCTCTGGAGTAATACCAAATTCATGGTATATAATACAGAATTCATTCTAGGCCTTACAGTATTCCTACAAATATTTTTTGCCAAGAACATTGAGCAGTATTGTTCAAAGATAACTAAGCACACAAAAAAACAAGGCACTATGTGTGAGCACCAGCAGAAATAAAAATATATAGATCTTCAAAAATTCGAATATTAAAATTACTACAGACCTATTATAAAACACCTATGTTCTTATGTTTAAAAAAATAAAAGAAAAGCTTGAAAATGTCTACAGGGAAAATGAAATAATAAAAGGTGACAATTGATTTCAAAAACAACCAATACATTAAAACAACCATACATTAAAATCATATTAACCAAAATGAAAATTAGAAGAGTATATTTAATAGAAAATTATATACAATCTAAGAAATAATTAGTAAACTACAAGACAGATGAGGAGAAATTACTGAAAATGCAACACAGAAAGGCAAAAAGATAGAGTATGTGGAAAAGAAGCTAAAAAACATACAGACAGAACGAGAAGTTCTAATTATTTCATTGGGATTCCAAACATAAGAAAAGAGTCAGTAAGACAGAGGAATATGAATTGCCTAATCTGTGTTGTCTGTGTATATATATTTGTTATTTTTAAGACCATTGCAATATGATTTTTTTTTACAATTTACAGTAAAACATATCACTACCATATTACTAATCTTATAAATTTAACAAAGTCTAAAATGTTTTTGAAATATTGGTTTGATTGTTTGAACTAGCAAATATTATTTAATAAGCTGTAACTACCACTCTACATACAAGACAACAGATCTTACAGTGATGAAAGACACAATGTCTAAAATTTTTTTATTTCAATTAAATTTTTTTGTCTTTTATTTGCTATTTTTAAAACTATTATTATTTCATTTTCTTATTAATTTTATTTAGCTATTTTGTTGGCTTTGCTTTTGGAGAGGTTTCAGATCACAGAAGGGTCACAGCTGTGACAGGGAGGATCACTGATGCGGGGTGTCGGTGATGGGAGGATGTGTAGGGAGGGGTATACCTGGGGCATGCCTCTAAGGCATATGAATATGTTCGTGTCCATGGGACATTGTCTCGGTGGGTGGAGACCCACACAATAACCAAAACAATATTGAATTCCCATCCTGGGGAGTACTGCTACATTCTCTAATTGTGGCAGTTTGATATATACATTTTTTTATGAATTCCAAAAATAGATATTGGATTATGCTTGTAAACTATTCTGTTCCTCTGGGCATATTAGGTTGTATTAGATTCAGAGGTTTTGCTTTTACTTGATTAAATTAAGATTGGGGCTTTGACTCAGCCATGTCAGTAGGATGGGGACCAAGGGGGCAGGCACTCACCAAGAAAATGACACGGCAGAGGAGAGAGTTTTAGTTTTTGATGCTAGAGTCCTGGGAAGTAAATACACAGGAGAAGAACACAGAGGAATAGAGATAGCTCCATAGACACAGCAGAGGCCCCAGGAAAAGAATGAACCTGATAGCTTACAGCTGCAGCTGAGCCCAGAGAGAAATGAGCCCTGGGAGAGAGCTGAGATTTATCCCAGCCTACAGGTGAGATTGGAAGAAGCTGGAACCATGGAGTCTTAAGAGGAAAAGGAAGAGGAAGGCTGAACCCTCGCAGACATCACCTGCCATCTTGCTTAACATGTGGCAAATTAATTTGGGTGAGAAAGTATCTCTTATGGTACCTTGAGCTGGACTCTTTAGGGCCTGGTAGCTGTAAGCTTCTGCCCCAAATAAATACCCTCTATACCCAACAGATTTCTAGTACTTTGCATCAGCACCCCTTTGGCTGCTAAATACTAATAGAACTGTAAGAATCCCCCAAGTATGAGGGCAGTGCCTAGTGAAGGAAGATAGACCATTACGCCCGGCTCTTGATATTGATGATTGTATTTATGAACCTTTTTTTGTGAAATTGAAACTTAGACTATTATTATATATTGCCTAAGAGTTACCTCCTGGAAGCCTCCATGTTGCTCACATGTAGCCTCTCTCTAAGCCAAACACAGCATATAAATGCACTACCTTCCCCCCACCGACCCCCCAGCATGGGACATGGCTCCCAGGGATAAGCCTCCCTGGCACAGAAGAATTATTACCAAGCACCAAGTAGCAATGCATCTGGGTAAAAGATCTTGATCAAAAGGGGGAAACGGTAAAAACAAATGTGTTTATATGGCTAAGAGACTTCAAAGTCAGTTGGGAGGTCACTCCAGAGGTTACGCTTATGCATGTCTCAGCAGGATCTCACTGACTGCCACAGTAAAGAGTGCCTCAAACAATGGGGCTCCTGATGGCTCTAGAGTCATCCAGGCACTATAAACAGGACAGACAAGATCAAGAATTTGGCACCCTGTCAGTGGGCCTTACTCTGGAATTTATGCTCCCCAGTGTAGGGAAACTCATTTATAGTTTCCCTACACATGGCTCTTCTACCCCTTTTATTTGAACCTATAATTAGCACTACACTTGTTAAATATATGTCCCAGAGACTTAAAAATTTGGTCTGTTCATGTGCTAGTTGAATCCAGAATCTCAGCAGAGTTGCAACACATACTCTCCAGTTTACTGGACTCACCCAGGACAACTAACAAAGAGATGATGATGACCAATGCCCATCACAAGGAATAGAGAATGCCTGCAAATGCAAGCAAGATAATTCCATCCATCTGCCCCATGGGACCTAGGTCCCCTCTCAACTAGGAACAGAGTGGGAATCACCATCCCAAAATCCTCAAGATTGGGGAATGAACAATGGACTAAAGTAGACTTATTATTATTCTATTATAGACTTATTGTTATTCTGGCAATGGAAGAACTTGTATGATCAATATAAAGGCAGTGGCCACCAGAGGTTCTGAGGGGAGGGAGAGGGAAGAATAGGTGTAATATGGGGGCCTTTTCGGTACATTGGAGTTGTCCTGCATGACATTGCAATGATGGATACAGGCCATTATGTATTTTGTCATAACCTACAAAATTGTGTGGGATAGAGTGTAAAATATAATGTAAACTGTAGTCCATGGTTAGTAGCAATCCTTCAATATGTGTTCATCAAATTTTGCAAATGTATCACACTAATGGAGGTTGTTGTTAAGGTGGGAAATTGTGGGAGGGGAAGAGGGTGGGGCATATGGGAATTCCCATATATATTTTTTTAGTATTTATGTAATCTAAAGCTTCTTTAAAAATAAAAATTAAAAATTAAAATAAACTGTAAATACTGAATTTAATAATTAAGATATTAAATTGCAATCATTAGCTTATCTAAATATACAAACTCAAAAGAGTCACTAGAACAATTTCACATGATGCCATTACTGAATTAAAATATTCTTTCTAATATACCACACAGAGCTGTGTGGGAGAGAGGGTGGTCTATGATGTGAAGTGTGGTCTATGCTTGGTGGCAAGGCCCCAGGATGTGTATATCCATTGTGGGTGATGTGCTACACTGATGAAGGATGTTGGTGTGGGATGTTGTGGGAGGTGTGGGAGGTGGGGAACAT
>JAQZBX010022077.1:0-31827 GCA_029593785.1 Cabassous unicinctus | reverse complement strand
GAAAAGGTAAAGAGAAATGAGTTCACATGGCTAAGAGAATTCAAAGAGAGTCGGGAGGTCATCCCAGAGGTAATACTTATGCATACCTCAGTAGGATCTCATAGAACACCTAAGTGGATATCACTCCACACTGAGGGACCCATAAGGGCTCTGGTGACACCAAGATCCTATACAAGTGGGGATAGCCCCAGAGATTGATGCCTAATTAGTGGGCTCTTCATTGGCATCTGTGTTCCTGAGAGTGACAGAGTTGGACTCAAACAAGTCATTCCTGCACATGGTCCATCAGTCCCTTCAACTCAAACCTATATGTGATGCAGGAGTTTTTACATGTACTTCCAGAGACTGTATCCTCTGGCCCACCTATGTGCCAGCTGTGCCTGGAATCTCAGTGGAGCTGCAACTCCTACCCTACAGCTCAATGGACTCATCCAAGTAACCTGGCGAGGAGACGACAATGGGCAACAGCCATCCCAGGGAATGGAGAGGGCCTGCAGCTGAAGGCAAGATAATCCCATCCAGTATATCCATGGAATATAAACCCTCTCTCACTTGGAGGTGGAGTGGACATCACCTTCCAAGTCCCCTCAGGATGGGAGGAGGAGCTGTGGACTAGAGTGGACTTGGTGGTGTTCTGCCTTAGACATATTGTGATTCAAGCAATGGAAGAAATTGTAACAGTGAGGTGGAGCTGGTGGCCACTGGACATTTTTGGGGCAGGGAGAGGAGGGGCAGTTGAAACACTCGGGCTTTTTTGAGATTTGGGGGTTGTCCTGAGTGGCGAAGCAGCGACAGATGTAGGCCATTTTCCATCAGAATATACCATGCAGAACTGGGTGGGAGAGAGTGTGGTCTGTGATGTGAACTGTGGTCTACGCTCAGTGGCAAGGCCCCAGGATGTGTATATCCATTGTGAGTGTTGTACCACACAGATGGGGAATGGTTGTGTGGGGTGTTGTTGGGGATGTGGGTGGTGGGGAACATGGGAATCCCTGTAGTTTCTAAGTAATATTTGGGTAATCCAGGCACCTTTAAAAAAATGTATATATATGTGTGTGTGTATATATATATATATATATATATATATATAACAAATAACATTCATGTAAACAAATGCACATATATGCATATGTATTTATATATCATTTTACAAATAAAAAAATTTAAAAAAAATAAACAAATCCTATGCTAACTTCCATGAGATTTTACTCCACATTATTGACCACAGAACTAAATTAATCAAAGAGTGACCTCATTTCTCTGACCTGAATACTTATTTCAGTATCTTCAAGCCATATGTCTAGACTCATAATTTAATGTTTAAAGAATATCATGACTATATTGCAACTTTTATAGTAAAATTTTCCCTGTCCTAAAAATATAATTGGATATTTTGTTTGGGGTAGAAGCACACATTATTCAACTCTCTCCTGTTAATATTTGTTTAAAGTTTGCACTTATATCTCACTTATTCATATAATCTAAATAACTGGGGTTAGAGCCTTAACAAACAAAAACAAATGAATATCATCAACTCATAAGACATTCAGTCAAGTCAGTGAAAACCAAAAAAATAATAGGATTAAGTTGACTTTTGCTATTGCAGTCAAAGTACTATTATTTGCTTCCCCTAGGATATATTGTCCATTATCCTAAACAACTTTCAGGATAAGCAAATTTCTGCTATTTGCAGATGATCTCTTTCTCTTTCCTGCTCTTTCATGACCATTCCCCCTGCTAAAAGTTATTTTTATCATTTTCAAATTAGTATTCCAACTTAACATCTGCTAAACAAAAGTACTTAGTTGAAACATGGCTTAGTTGTCCTACAATCTTCTTATTCCCACTTTTTCTTGTATTGAGTTAAAAGAAAGCATTTCAATTCCATAAGTGTTCAAAGTAGTAATATAATCACAATTTATATATTATTATAATAATAGATGTTTATAGCAATTTCAGTATTCAATATATCATAACTTTGAAAATTTAAGTTTTTTAACACAATGTACCATATTAGTCCTTGTGTACTAATAAGGCCATAGCTGCCTTATTATCCATTACCCACACTCTCCTGTCATTTTCCCTATTTATTATCTTTTCATATTTCTTATTTTCTTATCTATTTTAAATACTGGGAAATGTTTTCATTATCATTTTCTAATTAACTAAATTTTCCTTTGAATATAAGTCTAGAATGCTTTCCATTTATTTTTTATTTAAATGAATATATTTTCTTCCCAAGACTTCACTTTTTGTTTATTTTATATAACTTTTCTCCATCCAACCTGATTTTTTTCTTGTTGTTGTAAAATAAAATTTATGCTTTCATTTTATTAACTGTAAAGTATATGTTTCTGAGACCATACATGTGCACATATGTGTGTTTGTGTATTTGTTTTTTAAGAGTCCTCGGACTTATAAAACTAATGGTGGTGGGTTATTTATCTTGTCAATAGACTTAACCATGTGCTTTATAATCTTGCTTTATAGGTTCCTTTGCATGGATATTTGCTGGGGATGACAGGTAGAGCATAGCAGCTATCTACCAGCCTTACCTACCACCCCCTACTTCTGTATTGTGTGCACATAATTCATTATGTTCCCATTCTGCAGCATGTTATGTCTAAAGGAGCAACCTGGAATCAAGAACAAGCTGTTCTAGCTGCTTATCAGAGCAGGAACTCTCAGTGGGAGGGTCCAATGCCCCATGGATGTACAAATACCCTGCCCTTGAGCAGCACAGCTTTGTCTCTCCTCTCCAGCATGAAGTGGGGCATACAGAGCTGCCATCCACTGACCCTGATGCAAGCAGCTGGAATCTGGGATGTCTCCCCTTCTTTTATTTGACTTACTGTGCTGTGTAAGTGACAAAGAAGTTAATTGCTGGAACTTTCTGCAGTGCTTGATCCTGCATTCCCATGATTCACCATATAATTCTCTCTACAATTTCTTTTTCTCACATATATACACACACATACACACACACATGCACAAACACCACACATTAATCTCTGGCTCTTACCATCTGTATTTACCTTCTCTGTCTAATAGCTTTATCATTTTCTCCAAGTAGACAGTTGGAAATCCAATTGAAATGTGGTTCCTATGATCCATGACTTGAATCTTGCTCCCCACAGAGATATTGGGAATATGTTAAGACCAAGAGCTAGGAGATACTTTGGGTCACTTTCTAGTAGTGATACTGAGCCTTTGCCCTTTACTTCCCCAAATTCAAAGCTTCCAATAAAAGTTTAACAGACAGCAGCTTTACTCTATTTATTAATCCCCTTTAAATAAGACAAAAGCCACCCACTGAATTCCCCCCAAAACTCTTGCTCCAATCCTCTATCTTCTGCATGGCCTTGATATTCATCTCTATCTCTAAGAAACTGCTGTATCCTGCTTCTGATGGCACAGTCAGCAGAACAGTAATAAAACGCAACCACTCTGTAAGTTTCCCCTCTACTTCTTATTTGTGCAGATACTCACCTGGAGTTTTCTGTCTGAATAATGTTTGTTTTCATATGCAAAACCTCACACATAGTTTTGTATTCTGTATGTTTCTGCAGCAGGAGTAGTTCATACTTCTTTTCTTTCACATCTACAATTTGGTTTCCTCTATTATTATTTTATTTGTTTTTTTAAAGATACTTAGATTAGATAAATGTTACACAAAATATATAGGGGATTCCCCTATGCCCCACTCCTTACAACTCCCACATTTTCTCACATTAACAACTTCCTTTATTAGTATGATATATACATTACAATTGATGAACACATTTTGGAGCATTGCAACTAAGCATGGATTAAAGTTTATATTGTAGTTTACACCCTCTCACACACAATTTTGTAGGTTATGGCATATTATTTTTTGTTTTGTGCCTCAAGAGAATGACATTAAATTTATCATCATCTTAATGGGAATAAAAAAAATACTTTATTGTTATTTTAAATTTTTTTTATGAAAAAGTTATGTAAGTGATCATTTCTTCATATATTTGTTAGCCATAGGAACAACCATTGCTGTGAATATTCTAATCAATTGTTGATTTCTGGCCTGCTTTCCTATAAGCTAAGTTTAGGGTTTACAATGTCTTTGACACTTTAAAGATTATTTTAGTTCTTATTATGAAATATATTACAAACACAAGGACATAGATCTCCCCTTCTTCCATGGAAGCCACTGTGCCTTTGCTCTGCACAACCCCATGGCCCATGGGCCACAACAAGGACTATAATGTGACTAAGGATGTGAGCAAGCTGGGAAAGTCTCCAATGTAGGTCACCTAGGCCAGCAATCATCATGTTAGCAGACCACGCAGCTTGTCAGCTGCTCGTTTTCAGCCAAAGATATGTTGTCAACCTTTAAACAATGTCGTGAATTGTTTATTCCCTGGAGAAGGAAACCAGCAAAGAATGGCTCAAGATGTATAGACACGTTTAAAGGAGCATCCTGATGCATGGACAAGAGTTGACACAATTTTGGAATTTTCACAGAATATGAACACAAAATACTATGGACTACAAATTTTGGAAAATGTGATAAAAAAAGGTGGAAGATTCTTTCAAGAAACCAATGTGAAGGAGTGAAAAAATACATTTTTGGCCTCATTATCAAGATGTCATCTTTTCCAACTTGTATAGAGAAGGAGAAGGTATATATCAGGAAATTAAATATGATTCTTGTTCAGATACTGAAACAAGAATGGCCCAAACATTGGCCAAAATTTATAAGTGACATTATAGGAGTAAGTAGGATGGGTGAAGGTCTTCATATTATTATGAAATATTATGATAAAATTCCCAAAATTCTCCAGTTGTACATATAACCTTAAAGGCATTGTTCAGATTTCTTAACTGGATTCCATGGGGATATATTTTTGAGAAAATGTTCATCAGCACATTAATTCATACATTCCTGAATGTTACAATATTTTGAAATGTCTCTCTGAATTAGCTCACTGAGATTGCAGGTGTGAGTGTAAGCCAGTATGAAGAACAGTTTGTAACACTATTTACACTGACAATGATGCATTTAAAACAGATGCTTTCTTCAAATACCAATATTCGACTTGCATGCTCAAATGAGAAAGATGATGATCAAAACTTTATTTAAGATCTGAGGCAAGATGGCATCGATTTAGAGGGTACTCATGAACCAGATCTGCGGGGATGGCAGAGTGTAGATGGGGTCCTGCCCAAGGGTCTGTGCTGTGGGTGCATGGAGTGAGAAGCTTGAGTCATCTGGCAGTGGGCAGATCGATGGCGTGGAGTGATTGGAGGAGATTCGTGAGTTCTGAGCCTGCCTGTAGTGGTTAACACAGATGGCTGAGCCCCACCCACACAGAAAACAAATGGCTGGAGCCACAAATCCTAAATTCGTGACTCCTGCCGTGGCATGAGGGAGTATACTCTGAGGGAGGGAGGGCTCTGACAGAAGGTGGAAAGGGGTTTAACTTCTGTGGATTTGGCTGCCTGGACCCCCTCATAGCTTTGGGGAGCAGATAAGCTGGCTTGAAACAGTGCCAGGCTGAGGGGAGAGGTGAATCTGTGGAGCAAACTTGATTTACCCAGCAGCCCACTGACACTGAGGCCTGGCGCCAGAGCGGGCAGAGTAAGCCAATTTTATCCCTCTGCACTGACAAGCAACAAAGCTTCAGTGGTCCTGGGGAGGTCAGGAAGTGAGAAGGGCTTGATGAGTTTCCACGAGCCTATTTAGGGACCCCTTGGTGAAGGGGGTGATCTAGCAGAGGACTTCTTTTGGGTCCCTTATACCACCAAAAATAAATAAATAAATAAATAAGAAGACAGTCACTTTAAAAAATGAATTCCTGTTCTTAATATAGTATAATTCTGAAAATTTGCCTCAAAACCTTCAGATAGAACCCTGAAGGGAAATTGATAAACGTAAGCAGGCTGAGAGAATCCACAAGTACAGTAGAAAGAACACTTCCTCCTTAGCTTTGTTTGATGGCTTGCTGGTGTGATTGTTTCTCTTTTCTCTGCTTATTTGTTGTCTCTTGCTTTTCTTTCCGCTCTCCACCCCCCTTTCATTTTCCTTCATTTTTTATTAAATTAGGTGCTGCTAGCTTACCTCTTCTTTGCTGTGCTTCTTCTTCAGGGATTTCCCATCCTCTGTCTATAATGATATTGTATCACAAGCTATCTCTTATCCTTCCTTCATCTCTCTGCCTTCTGTTTTCTGTTGTGGTTTTTAGGCACCACGCTTTTGCATTAGCCCACAACTTAAGGGTGTCAATCTCTATTCTATCTATTTTGTTTTCTCTTTTTTTAAATAATATTAGTTTTTTCCTTTTGACCCTTTCTTTACTCTTTCTCTCCCTCCTCATCATTCTAACCTTCTAAATAATTATATATTTATTCTTCTATTTGGTTTCCCAGCCCATTGAAGGTACACCACTTTTTTTCCCTATTACTCTACACTGAGTACACAAGTTAAATATTCATTTCACTAAGCCCTATTTGGCCACTCTACAAACTTTCATTAATATTACTATTATCCTTCTTCCTTTATGACATCTTCAATTCCTCTGGCACTAATCTTCTGCCTTCAAGGTAACATAACATAGAAAGAAACAAGGAAACAAAATAAGAAGAAAAAGTGTCAAAGAGAAAACTTAACAAACACACAGAACCACCAACTAAATAAAACTCTGGAGCAGAGAGAAGCTAATCAACTGAATAAACCCAGCAAAATAAAATGATGACTAGAGGGCAACAAAAAATTACAAACCACACTGAGAAACAGGAAGACATGGACCACTCCAATGAATGAACTAAAAACCAGGAATAGAGGCAGAACATTGAACAACTAATCAAAGATTCCCAAACAAGTATAATGATCCATCTTAATGAAGTGAAGGAAGAGATTAAGGATATAAAAAAGACACTGAAAGAACATACTGAAGAAATTGTAAACATACACAAAAAGATTACAGATATGATGGTGATCAATGGCACAACCCAAGAAATAAAAAAGATGCTGGAATCACATAACAGCAGATTTGAACAGGCAGAAGAAAAAAATAGTGATGTGAAAGACAATACAGCTGAAATTAAACAGATAGTTGAAAAGATAGACAAAAAAATAGAAAAAAACCAGCAGGGACTCAGGGATTTAACTGACAAAACAAAATGCAAAAGCATATGCAACATGGGCCTCCCAGAGGGAGAAGAGAAGGGAAAGGGAACAGAAGGAATGTTGAAGGAAATAATGGCTGAAAACGTCCCAACCCTATTGAGAGAGATGCATGTGCAGATCCAGGAAGCAAAACATTCTTCAAACAGCATAAATAATAACAGGCCAATTCCAAGACATATACTTGTCAAAATGTCCAATGCTCAAGACAAAGAGAAAATACTCAAGGCAGCAAGAGAAAAGAGAACTATCACATACAAGGGAAGCACAATAAGATTAAGCACTGATTTCTCAGTTGAAACCATGGAGGAAAGAAGACAGTGGTATGACATAGTTAAAGTACTAAAAGAAAAAAACTTCCAACCACAAATTCTCTATCCAGCAAAACTAGCATTCAAAACTGACGGAGAGTTCAAAACTTTCACAGATAAACAGAAATTAAGAGAGTATGTCAAAAAGAAACCAGCACTTCAAGATATACTAAAGGAATTTCTACAAGTTGAAAGGAAGTATCAAGGGACAGAGAGTTGGGGGAGAATTTAAAAACATCTAAAAAGACAAAAGCAGAAACAAAACAACATATGACATATATTAATCCAGAGAAAATATGGCTGAAGTAAGAAATTCATTGTGAGTAATAACACTGAATGTTAATGGATTAAATTCACCACTCAAGAGACACAGATTAGCAGAATGGATAAAGAAACATGATCCATCTATATGCTGTCTACAAGAAACCCAACTTCAACCCAGGGATTCAAGGAGGCTGAAAGTAAAGGGCTGGAAAACAATTTTACAAGCTAACAATAGCCAAAAAAGGGCAGGAGTAGTTGTTCTAATATCAGACAAAATAGACTTTAAATGCAAAACTATTGCAAGAGACAAAGATGGACACTATATATTAGTAAAAGGGGTAATCTCTCAAAAAGAGAGAACAATCATAAACATTTATGCACCTAATCGGGGTGACTCAAAATGCGTGAGACAAACTCTGGAAAAGCTAAGTGGAGAAATAAATGCCTCTACAGTTATAACAGGGGACTTTAAGGCACCATTATGATCATTAGACAGAACATCTAGACACAGAATCAATCGAGAAACAAAGTTTCTCAACAATACATTGGAGGACATGGACTTAATAGACATACACAGAACACTACACCCAAATACAGCATGATTTACATTCTTCTCGAGTGCACATGGATCTTACTCCAAGATAGACTACATGCTAGGCCACAGAACAACTCTCAATGAATTCAGAAAGATTGAGATTATGCAAAGTAATTTCTCTGAACACAATGGAATGAAAGTGGAAATCACTAAGGGCCAGAGAAACAAGTTAGGCAAAAGGATATGGAAGTTAAACAACACACTTTTAGAAAAATGGGGGGTCAGGGAGGAAATCTCAAAAGAAATCAGCAACTACCTGGAAACTAATGAAAACAACAACACAACATATGAAAACCTATGGGATGCAGCGAAAGCAGTCCTGAGTGGGAAGTTCATAGCCATAAATACATATATTAAAAAAGAAGAAAGAGCTAAAATTGAAAACCTAACTGCACACTTGGAGGAATTGGAAAAACAACAACAATCTAAACCTAAGGGAAGTAGAATGAAGGAAATAACAGATCAAGGCAGAACTAAAAGAAATAGAGAATAAGAAAGCATTAGAAAAAATAAACAAAATGAAAAGCTGGTTCTTTGAGAATATAAATAAAATTGAGAAACCCTTAGCCAGACTAACAAAGAAAAAGAAAGAACAGATACAAATACACAAAATAAGAAATGAGCAAGGGGATATCACTACTGGCCCCACAGAAATAAAGAGTATCATAAGAGGATACTTTGAAAAATTATATGCCAACAAGAATGAAAGCTTAGAGGAAATGGACAAATTTCTAGAAATGCACAAACAGCCTACATTGATGAAAGAAGAGATTGATGAACTCAACAGTCCAATTACAGGTAATGAGATAGACTCAATCATCAAAAACCTCCCAACTAAGAAGAGCCCAGGAGCAGATGGCTTCACAGCTGAATTCTATCAAACATTCCAGAAAGAGATAACACCAATTCTACTTAAGCTCTTTCAAAAAGTAGAAGTAGAAGGAATTTTGCCTAACTCATTCTATGATGCCAACATTACCCTCATACCAAAACCAAACAAAGATACCACTAGAAAGGAAAATTACAGACCAATTTCTCTAATGAGCCTAGATGTTAATATCCTCAATAAAATACTTGCTAAACATATTCAACAATATATCAAAAGGATTATACACCATGACCAAGTGGGTTTCATCCCGGGTATGCAAGGATGGTTTAATATAAGAAAATCAATCAATGTAATACACCACATAAACAAACTGAAAGAAAAAAATCACATGATCATCTCTATAGATTCAGAAAAAGCATTCAATAAAATACAGCACTCTTTCCTGATAAAAGCACTGCAAAAGATAGGTATAGAAGGAAACTTTCTGAATATGATAAAGGGTGTATATCAAAAACCCAAACTAACATCATCTTCAATGGTGAAATACTAAAAGCCTTCCCTCTGAGATCGGGAACAAGACAAGGATGCCCACTCACACCACTCTTATTTTACATTGTCTTAGAAGTACTTGCTCGAGCACTGAGGCAACAAAAGGATATAAAAGGAATCCAGATTGGGAAAGAAAAAGGAAAAATTTCATTATTTGCAGAAGACATGATCCTATACATAGAAAGCACAGAGAAATCTACAACAAAGCTTCTAGAACTTATAAAGGAGTTCAGTAATGTTGCATGCTAGATCAATGCTCAAAAATCAGTAGCATTTCTGTGCACCAATAACGAGCAAACAGAGGAGGAAATCAAGAAAAAAATGCCATTTTCAATAGTAACTAAAAGAATCAAATACCTAGGAATAAATTTAACTGAAGATGTAAAGGACTTATATATAGAAAAGTACACAGTCCTGTTAAAGGATTTCAAAGAAGACTTAAACAATTGGAAAAATATTCCCTGTTCATGGATAGGAAGAATAAACATCATCAAGATGTCTATCCTACCCAAACTAATTTACAGATTTAATGAAATCCCAATAAAAAACAACACTATATTTTTAAAGGAACTGGAAAAACTAACCACAAAATATATTTGGAAAGGTAAGAGGCCCTGAATTGCCAAAGACATATTGAAAAAGAAAAATGAAGTTGGAGGTATCACATTACTGGACTTTAAAACATATTACAAAGCTACAGTGATCAAAACTGCCTGGTATTTGCACAAGGAAAGACCTACTGACCAATGGAATTGAATTGAGAGTTCTGATATAGATCCTCACATATACGGTTATCTTATACTCGAAAAGGCTACCAAGCCACCTCAGGTGGCAGAGAATGGCCTCTTTAACAAGTGGTGCCTGGAGAACTGGATATCCATTTCCAAAAGAATGAGAGAGAATTCCATCTCACACCTTATACAAAAATCAACTCAAGATGGATCAAAGATCTAAATATAATATAATTATTAAACTGTACAGTCTAAATTGCAAACTATACTGTAAACTATTGACAATGTTTAGTCGCTATACTTTACTATCTGTATAACAGCTATAAAAAGACTAACATCCATTTAAAAAAAAGGTTTTAATATGGGGTGGGGAAGGGGAATGGAATCCCTTCTCTAGTATTCCATGTGTGACTCTGCTGTGACCTAAAACTTCTTTAGAAAATTAAATGAAAATTTGGGAGACACTGGGGAAAGAGAGGGGGAAGGTGACATCGTACACTGGACATCCGATAATGCAGTGATAAAAGGAAAAAGGAATATATGTTTTTTAAAAAAGGATTTTTTTGTTTTTTTCCCCCATTTTTTTGAATGACCCAATCCACTAATTATATTTTATTTATTTTTAGTTTAGTTCCTTTTTTCTTCTTCTGAGTTTCCTTGTACTTATATCCTGCATTTAACCTTATCAATATTATTTCTTTTTCCTATTAATTGTATTTTGTTATTATATGGGCTTCATGTTCAAGGAAGGTTTGGATCACAAAAGGGTTACAATGGGGGCTACAGTGGTTCATTGGTAGGGGGTGGTTGGGATGGGGGATTCCTGGGGAATGTTCATCTGAATATACATGAAAAGTATATAATATTTTTCAAATGATCAAGAGATGGGGCAAGGTCA
Organism: Cabassous unicinctus; assembly: GCA_029593785.1. Taxonomy (NCBI): domain Eukaryota; kingdom Metazoa; phylum Chordata; class Mammalia; order Cingulata; family Chlamyphoridae; genus Cabassous; species Cabassous unicinctus. The sequence goes on along the minus strand of JAQZBX010022077.1, from coordinate 20,488 downwards.
CAGAGGGTAGACAATCACTGAATAAATGAGGGAATCTGAATTCCCAGCCTGGAGAGTTCTGCCACATTTTCCAAGGGAGCAGCAGCAGTCCCCTGAGTGGAGAGGCAGTGTCTGGCAAAAGAGAATGGCCCACTGATGGGCTTTTGTTATTGAGGACCAGCCTTATGAGTCTTTGCTCTTCTAATTGAAACTTAGCCTACGGTTATGGGGTGCCTAAGGGTTGCCACCTGAGAGCATCCTTGTTGCTCAAATGTGGGCTCTCTCTAAGCCAAACTCAGCATATGAATGCATTACCCTCCCCCCAACATGAGACATGACTCCCGGGAATGAGCCTCCCTGGCAACGAGGGATTAATACCAAATGCCAACTGGCAAAATGATTGGAAAAAGACTTTGAATAAATGGGGGAAAAGGTAAAGAGAAATGAGTTCATGTGGCTAAGAGACTTCAAAGAGAGTCGGGAGGTCATCCCAGAGGTAATGCTTATGCACACCTCAGTAGGATCTCATTGAACACCAAAGTGGATATCACCCCACACAGAGGGGCTCCTGAGGGCTCTGGAGACACCTAGGTCCTATATAAGTGGGGATAGCCTCAGAGATTGATGCCTTATTAGTTGGCTCTTCTTTGGAATCTGTGCTCCTGAGAGTAACAGAGTTGGACTCAAATAAGTCCTCCCTGCACATGGTCCATCAGTCCCTTCTATGCAAACCTATATGTGATGCTGGAGTTTTGGGATGTACTTCCAGAGACTGGAGCCTCTGGCGTACCTATGTATCAGCTGTGCCTGGAATCTCCGTGGTGCTGCAACTCCTACCCTACAGCTCAATGGACTCACCCAACTCACCTGGCAAGGAGACGACTATGGGCAACAGACATCCCAGGGAATGGAGAGGGCCTGGAGCTGCAGGCAGGATAATCCCATCCACCGTATCCATGGGATATAAGCCCTCTTTCACTTGGAGGTAGAGTGGACATCACCATCCCATCTCCTCAGGATTGGGGGAGGAGCTTTGGACTATAGTGGACTCAGTGGTGTTCTGTTGTAGACATATTGTGATTCAAGCAATGGAAGTAATTGTAACAGTGAATTGGAGCCAATGATGACTGGACTTTTTGCGGCAGGGAGGGCAGGGGCAGTTGAAATACAGGGTTTTTTTCGGGACTTGGGGTTTGTCCTGAGTGGCGTTGCGGGGACAAATGTATGCCATTTTGCATCAGCATATACCACGCAGAACTGAGTGGAAGAGAGGGTGGTCTATGATGTGAATGTGGTCTATGCTTGGTGACAAGACCCCAGAATGTGTATATTCATTGCGGGTGATGTGCCACACTGATGAAGGATTTTGGTGTGGGATCGTATGGGAGGTGTAGGAGGTGGGGAACATGGGAATGCCTGTAATTTCTGAGTAATAATTAGGTAATCAAAGCAACTCTAAAATATACATATATATAAAATAACATTTATGTAAGGAAATGCACATATATGTATATGTATTTATATATAATCTTACAAATATTGGTATATATTGTGAAAAATTTTGATTTTTACCCACAATTAAAGAAAAAGAACTTTACTTAAAATCTCATTTGGTTTCTCTACACTATTCTTAAGGAAAATGGTCAACTTATATAAATAGATAATATCTCAGGGAAACAGTGATGGAGGCCCTTCACTACATGCTGCTGGTATCAGAAGTGGAAGAAGATGAAATCTTTAAAATTTGTCTTGACTTCTGGAATGACTTGGCAGCTGAACTCTATAGAGCAAGCCCATTCTCTATATTTGTCCTTCCATTGCTCTCTGGACCTCAACATTGTGATGTTCCTACCAGGAGACAGCTCTAGCTACCTGTATTATCCAGATCTGCTTATTGATGGTTAGTCATATGGCTAAACCAAGGGAAGTATTGATTGTAGAAAATGATCAGGGAGGAGTTATGAGAGAATTCATGAAAGATCCAGATTCAATAAATGTGTATAAGAATATGAGAGAAACATTAGTTTATCTTATTCATGATATTATGTAGATATAGAAAGAATAATGACTGAGAAGCTTCACAACCAATTGAATGGTACAGAGAGGTCATGGAAATATTTGAATACATTGTGTTAGGCAATAGGTTTCATTAGTGGAGCAATGTATGAAGAGGATGGAAAAAGATTTCTTGTTACTCTTATAAGGAATCAATTAGGATTATGTGAATAGAAAAGAGATGAAGATAATAAACTATTATTGCATCAAATATCATGCATCTAGTTGGTCAATATCCAAGATTTTTGAGAGCTCACTGGCAATTTTGAAGACTTTTGTTACGAAGCTATTTGAATCCCGGCATGAGACCAATGATGGAGTCCAGGATGTGGCTTGCAATACTGTCATAAAAATAGTTCAAATATACCTTGGGCATTTCATTCAGGTTCAGGTTTTATTGGTGATATTTTGAACAACCTTAACATTATAATCTGTGATCTTTGGCCTCAACATGTTGATACACTTTATGAAGCTCTGGGGCACATAATTTATGCACAAACAGGCCAAACATTACAAAAACACTTGAAATAAAAGCACATGCCACTTCCTAATCAAGTGTGGGAAAGAATAAACAAGCAGGATAAGAAAAATATGGATACTTAAAGATCCTGAAACAGTCATGCACCTTGGTAGCATATTGAAAACAAATGCAAGAGCTAGCAAAGCTGTTGGAGACCACTTTATAAACCAATGTGGATGGATTTATTTAAATATGCTTAACGTGTACAAATGCCTCAGTGAAAATACTTCTTCAGCTTTCCAAGCTAATAGATGGTTACAAAGCAACCACTGATTAGAAGTAAAAAGGGAAACTTTAAAGTTAATATCTGGTTGGTTTAGCCATTCCAATGATCCACAGATGGTAGCTGAAAATTGTATTCTTTTTCTGTTGGATGCAGTTCTCATTGATTATCAGAGAAATGTCCCAGATGCTATCACTATTATTGTCAGCAAGTTATGAGAACACATAACAGCTGAAATACCTCAAATATTTGATGCTATTTTTGAATGCCCATTAAGTATGATGGATAAGGTCTTTGAAGAATATCTTGAACACAGAGAAACTTTTTTTTTTTAATTCAGCCTCCCAATTCTCATTGATTCCCAGCATACTTGACTATTCAACTGCACAGTTCAAACTTGTTTTGGATTACATTATTTGGACTTTCAAACATACTATGAGGATTGTTGCAGATACAGGCTTGCAGATACTTTTTACCCTCTTACAAAATGTTGTACAAGAATTTGCTGCAGCTCAGAATTTCTATCAAATGTATTCCTGTGATATTCTTCAGTGCATCATTTCTGTTGTGACAGACATCTCACATACTGCCAGTTTTAACAATGCATGCATCAATTCCTGCATATATGTTTAATTTGGTAGAAGAAGGAAAAGTAAGTGAAGTGTTAAAACCTGGAAATCCAGTTAACAACCAAATTTTTACTCAGAAATATGTGGCTAATCTCCTTAAGTCTGCATTCCCTCATCTACAAGATGCTCAAATTAAGCTCTTTGTGACATTGTTTTTCAGCCTAAATCAGGATATCCCTGCTTCCAAGGAGCATCTTAGGGATTTACTAGTACAAGTAAAGGAGTTTGTAAGTGAAGATTCATCAGATCTGATTTTCAAAGAAAGAGAAAAATCTTTGGACAAGCACAAGAAGAGAAACATAAACTCTGAATGTCTGTACCTAGAATCCTTAATCCACATGAAATTTTGGGGAAAAATGTGATTAAAATCAGAAGTTATGCTCTTTTTTTCTCTGTGAAATTCTAGTAGCATGAAGAAAACAGTGTATGAATATTTGTCAACAAGAATGATACCAATTTGTAAATTAAAATGTCACCTAGTGGCTCTTTTTCTTATGTTTTTAAAAGAAATTTTCAGTGAAATATAATTCTATTCTTAAAATTTTTGTTTTGGTCACCTTTATATAGACTTCATGAAGTTGAAACTTTTGGAATTTTTAAAAATTTTTCTTCTTTTCCATTTTGTGGCTGGGAAGGGTTAAGAGGCAAGTTCAATTTTCACATATACTCATAAATTCTATTGGAAAATTATACAATTTTTCATTTAAACAGCACCAATTTTTGTATTAGGGAGCATTTTGTTTCTAGCCAACATTTCAGTCTAGAAGAAAAGGTAATGAGTAAAACAAACTGAGTTGTTAAAAGGATTATAGTCTGCATTGTCTGAAGTTAGTACCTCTTGCACTGATTATTTGTCTAGCCTACATGTATTCCAAGACTGTATGGCAGGTTTGCAGTAAGATAAAGTGCATATCATCCCATTGTAAAGCACCTTCAAAGATATTGGATTACAGCTATTTTTTACACAGTTCTTTTTGTGTGCATGTGTGTGCTGTCACTTGTCAACAATAGCTTTTTGTTTACCTCAATGAGGAGTGTTGCTCTTTTGTGAGCCTTCATTAACTTAAAGTGAAATCATTAAAAATATTAATTTTGTTAGAATAAGCTGAATTTTTAAATAACTCATTAAAAAGCAAACAAAACAAAATTCTGGTTTTTGAAATGACATAATAATTTACATGTTTACCAAGATGTAGTCCTTTAAGAACACAACTTAAGCAAAATAAATTTGGTTTATATTTTCAAAAGAGTATATATCTAATATCTTTTAAAATTAAGTAAAATGACAACCTGTAAACATATAGAAATCTTCATCAACAACTCACTTAAATTATTGGTGGGTTCCTCCCATCTTCCCAGAGATCTAAAATATCCTCAAGTTTGTTTTAGTAATTCCCTTTTTTTCTTTATCCATTTACCTAATTCAATTTTTTTTTTAATTTTCTTCTGTTGCAAACAAGGGTACAAATAGTTTATTTGGACAAGTCTCTCTATGAAAACAGAAATTATTTTAGCATAAACATATTGGACATAAGAAGATGGAACACAAAATACTAATTAATTCCTAAAAGTTTTTCAAAGGACTTGTACAAATTTATACTCCTACCACTAGTGCATCATATTTTATGTTACTCTATGTCCTTATCCAAGCCCGATGTTTGCTATTTTTGATATTTGTAAAAATTACAAGTAAGGAATACTATATCATAGTTTGATTTTAATTACCTAAATAATTAATGAAAAAAGGATCCTTTGATATGCTTATTGATGGTTCATATTTTCTAATAACTGCCTGTCCATGCCATTTTCACATATTTCCTGCTGTGGGTTTTGTGTCTTTATAAATTCTACACTGTTATGTATATGTAATACTAACATTATTTTCATTTTTTTATATATATCTTGAAATTTTTCTTTTTATATCCTCCTAATTTCAGAGCAATTTAGGACAATATTTAACAATTTTTAAATGCCTAATTCCTAATTTAGTTTTTTTCATATTGATAAATATTGTTTGTTTCCATTTATGGTTTTATTAAACACAGTCACATAATAAACCACATTTGAAAATAACATGAGTATATACATGTAAGTGAATTATTCAAATCCTTTATAACCTGCAATTTTGTGTTCATGGACTGTTTTTTATTTTGTTTGTTTTTTCCCCAACATTGTATGATGAACAATATATTGTAAAGGACAAAACTGAAAGACAGTGAACACCCTTATAACCACCACCTGTGTCCTGTGACTAAGTTTTTGCTGTATTTGCTTTAACAGTTATCCCTACATTCATCAATGCCTTTATGCAACCATCAATCTATCTTATTTTTTATTTATTTCAAAGTAAGTTTCAGACATTGGTACACATGACTGCTGCAGAAGTTTGATATTATTAAGAATTCCAAAAGGAGGTATTGATTATGTTTGTAAACTGGACTGTTCCTCAGGGCATGATGCCCTTTGATTGTATTAAATTCAGAGGTTTCACTTTTATTTGATTAAATTAAGATAAGGAGTTTGATTCTGCAATGTCAGTAGGACTTTGAGTCCTCACCCCCTTGGTGGGTGGACACTCACACAGAAAAATCCATGGCAGCGGCCCTGGGAATAGAGATGACCCTGATTGTTTGCAGCAGAAGAGAATGGAGCAGATGAGTCTTTAAATAAATAAGCCCCAAGAAAAGAGACAAGTCCTAGGCCAGTCTATAGCTGAGAACAGAAGAAGCAGGGACCACAGAACGTTGGGAGGAAGAGGAAGGTTGAGACTTTGCAGAGACTGGCAGCCATATTTCTCTTGTATGTGGCAACAGACTTTGGTGAGTGAAGTAACTTACTCTATATGGCCTTGGGACAGTAAGCTTTCCTACCCCAAATAAATACCCATCAAAAAAGCCAACAGATATCTGATACTTTGCTTCAGCACCCCTTTGGCTGACTAATACAGAATTTGGTACCAAGGAGTGGGGAAGTGATTTTGCAATTACCATAATGTTGGAAGAGTTTTAACAATGGAAAAGGGATATCTTTTTGAAGGAATTGTGAAATGCTTGATGGAAAAGGCCTAGATTGCTTTGAAGAGACTGTTGGTAGGATATGGACACTAAAGAGATCTTTTATGAAGCCTTAGAAGTAAATGATGAAACCATTATGTGAAACTGGAGGAAAGGTGATCCATGTTTTAAAGTTGCAGAACATTTAGCAAGATTGACTCCTGATGTTAGATGGAAGGCAGCATATGAAAATGATAAGCCTGGGCTTTTAGCTGAAGAACTTTCCAAAGTAAACTCAGAGAATGTGGCTTGGCTACTCCCGGCAGCTCATAGTAAAATGCTAGATGAGAGAGATAAGCTTAGAACTGAATTATTGGGCACAAAGAAACCAGAAACTAATTCAGGAAATTCCCAGCCTCTGGAAACCAAGCCCCCAGATGATAGTGCCCCATTTGAGGACTTAACTAAACTTGGAAATTGTAAATCAAGATAAAAAATGCAGTTATCTAGGAAAGACTTCTGGAAAGTCTTATTATCTGGTGGCTTGGACCCCTGCTTCCTGTATGCTAAACCAACAAGCTTTTAGAGAGAGCTGTATGAACAAAATCACTGTCAGTCCTGACTAAAAGGGATATGCTGGGGAGAGATGGAAGGGAAAACAGCTTTAAAAGGAGAACAATGAAAGCTGGGGTCTGGAATTAAGACATCTCCATGGGCCAAGAGGGAACTACACCCATGTGTACAGAAAGGGTGAGTTTGCACTGGAAGTTGAAGAGGGTAGATGTTCTAACCCACTGTTCAGAGAGAGTTTTGCTGCATCAGGGTATAGATAGTGTGGAGCATATTCCCCAAGAGTTGGGGAAGGTGAAGTCAACACTCCATAGGTCTGAATGGGATAGGCTTGTCCCTCATATATAAGGGATGGCCAAGTCATCAACACATTGCCCTGAGATGGTTGGGCCTGTATGCCTGAGATTAGGGTGACTATTGCTATCACCTCATTGTATTATGGGATCTGAGACTGTACCCCAAAGATTGGGGAAGGTGTCACCATCAACCCTATGTTCTTGGAGAGTAAGGTCTGTAGCTTGGTTGCCACCAGATGCCAGAGGATGATGGAACCAAGAAAATGGCCATTGGGCAAGCCTGTGGAAAGAGTGGGCCCCCATGAGGCCCCAGGGAGAAGAAACCATTACCTTAAGAATAATTTTCAGACTTTGAAATTTAATGGGGTATTCCATACAGGTTTATGGAACTGGGGGACTCATGACTCATATTTCCCTCCCAATTTCACCTTATGATTATGCAAATGTATATCCTATATTGGCCCTTTGTTATGTTGGAAGCAGATAAATTGTTTTTTAAGTTTCAGAGTTCTACAGTGAGACAGGACTTTGCCCCAAGGCAAACTGTATTTCTTTCAACTGATTTTGATATGATTTGGCACTTAGCATTACTGATCTAAGTTTTTTTTTTTAATATGGTAATGATATGGTAATGTCTTTTTGGAATTAGAGTGTGGAGTGTGGCAGTTTAATATTATTTATGAATTCCAAAAAGAGATATTAGTTATGTTTGTAAAACTGTCTATTCCGCTGGGTGTGATACCCTTTGATTTTATTAAATTCAGAGGTTTCATTTTTACTTAGTTAAATTAAGATTAGGTCTTTGATTTGGCCATATTAGTAGGATGTTGGGTCCCCACCTCATTGGTGGGTAGATACTCACACAGAAAAAGACAGGGCAGAGGCTCCAGGAAAAGAAATGAACCTGAAAATTTACAGCTCAAGAGCATGGAGCAACTGAGCCTGGAAAGAAACAAGCCCTGGGAAGAGAGAAAAACCTTATGGCAGCCTGCAGCTGATATCACAAGAAGCAGGGAGCACAGAGCCTCAGAAGGAAGAGGAAGGCTGAACTCTTGCAGAGATTGGCAGCCATCTTGCTCCAACATGTGGCCACAGACTTTGGCAAGGGAAGTCATTTACTCTTTATGGCCTTGTCACTGTAAGCTTCTACCCCAACTAAATACCCTTTATAAGAGCGAACAGATATTTGGTACTTTGAATCAGCACCCCTTTGGCTGACTAATACAACTGGTTACCCATAAGCATGAGTGTGTATCTTTAAGTAAAGCATTTGCTTATAGTTTTTAAATCTTATTTTTCTTTTTTAAGAACACAAAATTATGTATACTAGTTTTTAGTTGAATACACAAGTTTACCACTCAATGAGTTTTGCCAAATGTGTATCATCCATATAATATCTTGAAACATCATCTCTGTAGAAAATTCCTTCCTCTTACACCCTTTCCAGCCAATCCCTGCCAAGCACCACAGAGTCAAACATGTTCTGGCTTTTTGTACCATGTGTTAGTTTCCTATTATAGACATTTAAGTAGTGAAATACAAGAGTATTTACTATTTTTGTAAAGTTTCTTTCACTCAGCATAATGTCTGTGAAATTCATCCATGAGGCAGGCTAGTTCAGGGAATGAAAAGAGAAATCTGGGACCTGACAGAAAGTCATGGCCATGAAAGACATGACAATGGAATCCCACCTGGAAATCCTCTGAGAGAAAGATCCCTGCACACACCCCAGAAAGCAGCAAGAAGGACCTGTGAGAATTTCCCTTGATCATCCAGGATGAAGGGAAAGCCCTGCATATCCTCAAGGAGACTTATCATTGGGTCCCCTGAGGAATTGATGGGTGGGGAAATCAATCAAAACAGCAAACATCTGGGACCCCTCCCCAAACATTAGCAATAGGGAGAAATAACTAATAGTTTAAAAAGCAAGTGCAGGAGTTAAATCAAACTTTTTTTCCCTCTCTGCTGGGACCAGCCTGCAAGTATACCTGAGACCCATAATCTTTTATTTTCTTTCTCTTCTCTCATTTTCTTAATAAACTACTAGCCTAACTAAACTGGCATGTTCTTAAATTTTTTTGTAACATAACCAAGAACTTAGAGGAAATCTGGCAATATATATTTGGTGAGCAGCCAGCTAGGAGGAGATAATCTTCCTCAGCTCTGGTGAGGATGGTGGTGAGTGAGTCTAACTATGGATTATAGCCTGTTTAGTGTCCTTTTTTGGTTATCCATTGTAAAGGGGTTTCCATATGGGCCCTCACAGGACATAATGCCAAGCTGAGGGCAAGAGCCAGGTCATGGGACCCCTCCATGTCTGTGCTGCATGCCCAGGCTTGTTAGACCTGACCCTGGCTGGGAGGGTGGGGACACAAAAAAAGGCTCAAAGTAGGACCCTGCTAGGACAGGGGGTCCTGGACTGAGCTCCAGGCACAGCAGAGCTGCCTTTTCCAGCCTGGATGTGGCTTGTTTATGTTAAAGGCCTGGCTTTTTAAAGCAGCTAGCCCCAGTTCCCAGAGCTGGCTTCACCACCTTCTCCTGCAGCCTCTACCCCATTGTTGGCAGAGATGGCAGAAAGAGTCGTAGGCTTGAGTATGCCCCTCCATCCATGGGTCTACACCTAGGCTCACCTTCCTACTGACCACACCCAGCTCTCCAGCCTGAATGGGGTGAGAAGGCAGTGGCAGGCAGCAATGATGTGGATGCCATGGGGTCACCCTGTTTCCTTTCCCAGGGTATCAAAAACCAAGGTCTGTTTTCATAATTCACCTCAAATCCACATTTAAACTTCCTACACTGAATTTCTCAGTTTGAGTTTGTAAAAGAAAAAAAAGGGGGGGTGATGTTTTAAATGAGCCTTTGTTATTATCTGTTTAGAGTTGTAACTTCCATTTGAAAGGGGCAGACAGAGAGTGCTTATCTTCCCAAAGATGTGGATTTCAGGGGGAAAAAAAGGAGGAAGAGAGAAAGGGACTGAGGGAGCTTATTTTCCAAAAGCTGTGAGTTTCCTCTGAAGGGAAGTTAGAGCCCCAGCACTTTCCATGAATGTGGCTCAAATGAATTGGCATCCATCTCCCATATAGAGGGACCTAGATTCAATCCCTAGGACCTCCCAGTAAAAAAGAAAAAAGATACATGGATCAATGGAACCATCTTGAGAACTCAGAAATAGACCCTCACATCTACAATCAAGTGATTTTTGACATGGTGGTCAAGCCCTCACACCTGGACTAAAACAGTCTACTCAAACAATGCTGGGAAAACTGGTTATCCATAGCCAAAAGAAAATTAACAAAAGTTAACTCAAAATGGATCAAACTTCTAAATATAAAACCAAGAAACTTTCTGATAACTCTTTAATACCCATGATATATAAGGAGATCACACAATTCAACAGTAAAAAGACAAGCTATCCAATTAAAAAATGGGCTAAAGACTTGAAAAAACAATTGTCTACAGAAGAAATACAAATGGCCAAGAAACACATGAAAAAATGTTCAACAACACTAGCAATTAGGGAAATGCAAATTAAATCTACAATGAGATATCATTTCACACCTATTAGACTGACTTCTTTTAAAAAGTAGGAAAACTGTAAATGTTGGAGAGGATATGTAGAGATCAGAACACTTATTGTTCACTGTTGGTGTGAATGTAGAATAATACAGTCACTGTTGAGGACTGTTTGACAGTTCCTAAGGAAGTTGAATATAGACTTGTCATGTGATCCAGCAATATCATTACTAGGTATATAACCAGAAGCACTGAGAGCAGAGACAAGAACAGACATCTACTCACTGATGTTCATAGCAGTGTTATTCATAATTGCCAAAAGTTGGAAACAATCCCGGTATCGACCACCTGAAGAATGGATAAAGAAATCGTGATGTATACAGATGATGGAATATTATGCAGCCCTAAGAAGAAATTATGTCATGAAGCATATGACAAAATGAATGAACCTGGAGGATATTATGTTTTGTGAAGCAAGCAAGATACAAAAGGACAATGCTGAATGATTGCTCTATTTTGAAATGTGTCAACTTATGGAGTCAATAATTAGAATATAGTTTACTAGAAAATAGCTTGAAGGTAAAGAATGAAAAGCTGAGGCTTAATCTGTGCAGAATTGGTATAAATGTTGTTGTAAATCTTTGGAAATGAATAAAAATGGTGAAAGCATATCATATTGTTTGTAACTAGCAGAGGTATTATATGCATAGTTGAAAGAAAATGTCTAAGGTCATGTATATTAATAGAAGAAAAGCTAAAAACTAACATAGGACTGTATGAGATAGTGAAACATGAATATGGGAGTTATTGGTTCACAGAGTAATGGATGTGTTATAAATATGACATATTTATTTAAAATACCAAAATAAACCACATTTATTAATATCACAATAATACTACCAAACATGCTTAAATATTTGGAAGAACTCAGGTTTATGTGGAGTACAGTAGTTTTTTTAAAATTCTGATTTTCACTTGAAACACAAATTTTATCACTATCAATGAATTTTCATTTTTTGTTATTAACAATTTGCATTAATGTATTGTCCATATATACTATTTCTTTATTAACTATCCATCTTGATGACCCATCCCTGACTTGCCTGTTCCTTCGGTTTATTTCCAGGTAGAGACATAGCCTGGAGCTCTCTTTCAGGGTTTAGCTCTCCTACCATGAATGTGGCAAAATGCTGAGCTTTTCTCAGTCTTTACTGAGCCTGTGTCTTTCCCATTGCATGGGATGCTGGCTTTAGGACTTACCCCATTCACAGGAATCTGAATGCTCCCTCTTCTACTGATTGAATAAAGTTTATCCCACTCCTTGGTACTCTATTTTGGGTCTTGAAGGGGTAGTTCTTTACTTCAGGCCATATATGTTGATTTCTCTGGGTTTAAGCTGCTTCTGCCTGCAGGGTAAGTTCAGAGATGGCAGTTCAGAGTTAAGTGTCCTGGTTCAGACCATCAAGATGCCAGAAAATAGATTGGCAGCACCATACAAGCAACTTATTACGCACATAAAGATTACTTTGTTCAGTATTGGACAAGGCCAGGGGCCCATAATGGGAGAACAGGCAGCTCCACACCACAAAAGGAATGGGAAAAATTGTGAGGTCAGAAATTGTGGTAGAAATTCCTCCCTTGCTTTTCCATTTTTCAAATTGGAGAATTTGTAGTTATACAGAAAAGTGATGCTTAACATGCAGTTATCCAATATACCACCTATTATCACCAACATGCATTAATGAGGTACATTTGTTACAATTGATCAAAAACAATTTTAACGTTGTACTGTTAACAATAGTCCATTGTGTATAACAGAAGTCACGGTGTTGTACAGTCATATATTTGATTTTTTTAAAAAAACTTTGTTCTAATAATTCAGTGCTGTTAACTGCATTCACAATATTGTCCTGTGCTATTTGGCCATTTGTAAATCTTCTTTGGAGACATGTCTATTCAAGTTTTTTGCCCATTTTTAAAATTGTCTATTATTGAGATGAAGGATTCCTTTATATATTGTGGTTATTAAACTCATATTGGATGTGTGGCTTTCAAATGATTGTCCTATTGAGTAGGTTGTCTTTTCACTGTCATGATAAAATACTTTGATGCACAAAAGTTTTTAATTTTTATTCTGACTTAAATATTTTTTCCTTTTGTTGCTTGCTCATTGAGTGGAAATTTTAAGAGAACATTGCCTAAAACAAGGTCCTGAAGATGTTGTTCTATGTTTTCTTCTAGGAGTTTGATAATTCCACCTCTTATATTAAGGTCTTTTATCTATTTTAAGTTGATTTTTTTATGTGGTGTGGGATTGGGGTCCCTATTCATGTTCTGCATAAAGAGATCCAATTTTCCCTTACACATTTTTTGAAGAGACTCTTCTTTTCCAATTGAGTACACTCAGTACCCTTGTCAAACATCAGTTGGCCAAAAACATGAGGGTTGGTTTTTTAACTTTCAATTTTATTTCAATAGTCTATGTGGTAGATTGAGATTGCATGTATGCCAGAGAATCTTTTTCTTAAAGCTATTCCATTCCTGTGGGTGTGAACTTGTTAAGAGTAGGACCTTTTGATTAGGTTACTTAAAGTGTAGCCCAGGGAGAGTCTCAAGCCTATTACTGGAAACCTTTATAAATGGGATGAATACAGAGAAAGAGACAAAGAGAAAGACACTTAATCCCTAAGCTGAAAGCAAGAAAACCCAGAAGAGAAGAGAGACCAGTATACACTGCCATGTACCATGTTATGTGCCTTGCCATATGACAAAGGATTCCAGGATCACTGGGAGCTAGTATTCAGGGACAATGCATCACCTGATGAGAGGTCTTAATTTGGTGATATTCATGACCTCAGAACTGTGAGCTTGTAAATTAATAAATCACCATTGTAAATGCCAACTCATTTCTGTAATATTGTTTTTGGCATCCCAGCAGACTAAAAGAGTCTATATGCCCATTCTTGTATCAATACTATGCTTTTTTGATTATTATGAATTTGTAATAAATCTTTAGTTTGGACAGTGTGTTTCCTCCAACTTCATTTTTCCTTTTCAAGATGGCTTTGCCTATTAGGAGTGGCTTAACATCGTATATAATTAAACAATTGGTTTTCCATTTTTGTAAACAAGGCTGTGTTTAAACTGTAAGTCTCCTTGGGTGACATTGCCATCTTAAGAATATTTAGCTTCTTTTCCCTCTCCATGAATTTGTAAATCCTTCCATTCTTTTAGGTGTTCTCTGATTACTTTTATCAATATATCATAGTTTTCTGTATACAAGTCCTTTATATCTTTAGTTAGATTGATTTCTCGGTATTTGATTATTTGAGTTGTTACTGTAAATGGAATTTTTTCTTGATTTCTTCTTCAGGTTGTTAATTACTAATGCATAAGAAACTACTCGCATGTTGCTTTTGTACCATGCCACTAGGCTGAATTCATGGATCACCTCTAGGAGCTTCGTTGTGGATTTTTCATGATTTTCTGCGTTTAGGATAAAATGATCTGCAAATAGGGAAGCTTTTATTTTTTTTCTTTTCCAATTGGATGCCTTTTATTTTTTTCACTTGCCTAATTGCTGCACCTAGAACTTCCAGTATAGTGGTGTGTGACAGTGGGGACAGTGGGCATCCTTTTGTTTTTCGGATTTTAGATAGAAAATTTTCATTCTATTACTATTGAGCATGATGTTAGCTGTGATATTTTCAAGTATTCCTTTTACCATGTTGAGTAAATTTCCTTCTATTCCTAGTTTTCTATGTGTTTTTATCAAGAAGTGCTCTTGGGGTTTTGGATATAGTCAAATGCTTTTTCTGTGTCAATTGAGAGGAAAATGTGCTTTTCACTCCTTTCTTCAGTAAATTGTGTTTTATTAAATTCATTGATTTTATTATGTAAAACCACACTTGTATATCTGGTTTAAGCCCATTTGATCTTGGTGTATAATTCTTTTGAAGTGCTCTTATGTTCAGCTTGCAACTATATTTTTTGAGGTTTTTACATGTATATTCATAAGGGATAATAGTCTGTCTTTTTCTTTTCTTGTGTCATCTTAATCTGGCTTTGGTTGGAGGGTGATGGCCTCATAAAATGAGTTATGAAATGTTCCCTTCTTTTTAAATTTTTTGAAGACATTGAGAAAGATAGGTTTTAAAGTCTCAGATTTGAGCTGCTTCTTTTTTAATGTAAGTATGTAGAGCTATAAATTTACTCCTCATCTCTGCCTTTGCTCCACCCTTATTTTTTGTATGTTGTGTTTATATTTTCTTTTGCCTGGAAACATTTCTGAATTCTCCTTTTGATTTCCTCTTTGACCCATAGGTTGTTTGAGAGTACATTGTTATTTTCCACATATTTGTAAACTTCCAATTTCTCTCTATTATTGATTTGTATCTTCATTCCATTGTGGTTGGAGAAGATACATTGTATGATTTCAGTATTTTTGAATTTATTGAGAAATGTGTGACCTACTGTTTATTGTATCCTAGAGAATGATTCTTGTGCCCTAGAGAAGAATGTGTATCCTGCTCCTTTTGGGTGAAGTGTTCTACTAGTTCTGTTAGGTCTCTCTGGTTTAGATTGTTGTTCAAGTCATCTTTTTTCTAATTGATCTTTTGTCTAGATGTTCTATTCATTATTGAAATTGGTGTATTGAAATCATTTTAATGTAGAACCATCTATTTCTCACTTCAAATTTGTCAATATTTCCTTCATATATGTTAAGGCTCTTCTTTTAGGTACATATATATTGCTACTTTTTCTCTTCTGTCAAGGTGAATATTATAATCCCACTTTCTTCAAACTCTTTACAATTTGCAAACATGCATAATTCAAATTTGCAAACAAAGAGGTACATTGTTTAATTCATGTAAAAAGAACAATTTTGTTTTCAATTTCAACTGAAATAAACATGTATCTTTCAATCTGTGGGTTAACAATGTGATAAACAGTGGACCTATATCTTTATATAACAAAGAGGGAAAAAAGTCAACATAGAATTATATATCCAATAAAAATAACTGTCAAAAATAAAGATAACACTGACTTTTAAAAAAGATTTATTTATTTATTTGTTTGTTTGTTTACTTTTTTCAATTTTTACCCCCCTCCCCATCCCCCTCCCCCATTTTTACTGTTTTTGTTTCCATTCACAGGGCAATTCTCTGTCTGTTTCCTGCCCTCTCTTCTCATCCTTCTCCTACTGTCTTCACTGGGATTCAATCCTGGGAAACTCCAATGTGGGAGAGAGGCATCCTAACACCTGCACTACCTTAGTTCCTGGTTTTTTGGTTCATCTCATCTTGGCTCTCCTTTGTTTCACTCTCCTGTTATGTCACCATCTTGCTGCATGGCTTCTCAGGGCCTGATGGCACATCCACATGTGGGGCCTGATGGTGCACTCACGTGCAGGGCCTGGGGGCCTCATCCACTCACAGGTCCTAGTGGTGCACCTGCATGTGGGACTTGGGTGCCTCACCCACTTGTGGGGCCTGGCTGCACACTGATGCACAGGGCCTGAGGGTGCACACAAACAGGGGCATGGTAGCACACCTGCTTGCACGGCCTGATGATGCACCCACATGTGGGACCTGGAGGCTCACCCACTTGTGGGGCCTGATAGCACACCTGCTCACAGGGCTTAGTGGCCCATGTCCCTTCTATATTTTTCTTTTCTTTTTCCTGGGAGTTTCTGGAGATCAAACCCAAGTCTCTCCATATGGGAGATGGATGCCTAACCATTTGAGTCACATCTGCCTCCCAACATTGACTTCTACAGACATTCAGAATTGAACAAATTCATCATTAGAAGACTCACAGTACAGGAATTTAAAAGGAAGTTCTTTAAGAGAATGATAAATTATGAGGTTTGAAAATATGGATCAACACAAAGAAATTCAGTGCATCCTAAAATGTAAATATATAGATAAATACATAATATCTTCTATTATTAAAAATTCCTTAGAAGATAATTGCCTTCATAAACAAAAATAAAAGCAATATTTTGAGAATCTTATAGCATATATATATATACATCAAATGTATGACAAAAATAGTACAAATGCCATGAGGGTATATCTGGAAGTCTATTATTGTATTATTTTTATACTACTTGTGAAGTGGTATAAAATCAAATGAAGTTAGAGTTTTATGAGTTAAACATGTGTACAATGTGTTCTAAAGCAAAAACCAATATCAGAAAACAAAGAAAACTAACAAGGAAATGAAGAAGGTAAAATATGCTTAATTAATACAAATGATAGCCAAAATTATTCAAAAAATAAAGAAAACATAATGAGGTAAAAATTAAAAATAGCATTATGATATAATTAAACCTAAACATATCAGTAATTGTAGTTAATATAAATTGTATAAATAAGAACTAAAAAGAATAGAGTCTCTGAAAGAATTAAAAACAAGATTTCATTGTATGTAGCCTTCAAAAATGTATTTTAAATACAAACAAATATTTGAAAATAACTAAAGTTATAAAATGCTAACATTAATTGAAATAAATTCAGAATAAATTATTAAATTAGTATCAAAGTAGATTTCAGAGAAAAATATTAACAAGTGTATTGAAGGTGATTTTAAAATTATATCAGGGTCATAAATAAATCCCAAACATATCTGCATAAAATAAAAGAACTACAAACAAATGACATGAAATTGTTAAAACTGCCAGAAGAAATACACGTACAAACAATTAGAATTGGAGTTTTTTATACCTATCCACATTGACACCTGAGAACAAAGATAAGATTCTGTAATTGTTTCATTTTTTGGACTTCATATAAAAAATCCTTATGGCTGTTTGGTCTAATTAGCAAAGTCCAAAGTGCATAGAGGTTTTAATTGTTGCAGACTTCTAATATTAAACCTCAAATTTCTCAACATAGCAGTGATTTTCATTTTATAAATACTAATATTTGCATTGAGTAAAAATAATTATTATTTAAAATTTATACTGACACATTAAAAAATAGGTACATTATCATTTATCTCTTTCACTAATTATAGTTTCTCAGAATCTTCTTTTGTCTTCAGCTTTCAGTTAATTCAGGTCACCAAATTTGGTAATGAAAATAAATTTAATTTTGAATCATATTTTAAGCCATGTTGTCAAAATGGGAATGGCTTCAAACAATCATCTTATTGTTTCCTGAATAAAGCTTTCTACTCATAACTATCTTTACAGCCTCCTTTATCTGCTTGTTTCTAAAACTATAGATTATAGGATTCAAGAAAGGAGGGACTATAGAGTAGAGCACAGAAGAGACCACATCCTGAATTGTGGATGAGTTGGAGGTTGGCTTCAATTACATAGCAGCAATTGAGCTGTCAAGGACGGTCACCATGAGGATGTGAGGGACACAGGTGGAAAAGCCTTTTCCTTGCTCTCTCCTATTCAGAAACTTGAACACAGTAGAAAATATGTGAACATGATTTGATGGTGAAGGCAAAGCAGTCACCACCCAAAATCACCACAGAGAAAAAAATTAAAATTTCATTGCTGAAGGTGTCAGAGCAGGAGAGCTTCAAAAGAGGGGACATGTCACAAGATAAAAGATGGACCATGATGGACTGAGAGAAAGATGACCAGAATGTGTTGCCAGTGTGGAATGCAGAGTAAATCATACCAATAAGATGCCAGAGTCATCTGGACACAGATATGAGGGCTCATGACCACAGGGTATTGGAGGGGCTGGCAGATGGCCACATAGCAGTCATGGGCCATGATGGTGAGAAATAGCAACTCTACATAACCAAACAAAAATACAAGGAAGATCTGAGCTGCACATCCAGCCATGGAGATCACCCTGCTGTCATCAAGGAAGATGACACATGCCTTGTGTATGGTAACAGAAATGTAACACATGTCCAAGACAGAGAGATTCCTGAGAAAGAAATACATTGGGGTGTGAAGACTCTGTTCAAGCATGGTTACTGTAACAATGAAAAGTTTTCCCCAGATTGTTGCCAAGTACATCAGTATAAATAGCATGGCATGTAAGACACTGAACTCCCAGCATGTAAAACTCTGAACTCCCAGACATGAGAAAATCTTGTAAGCAGGAATTTTGCCACTCAGGTAGAATTGAGCATCTTAGGAAAATTGGCCTTGGTCGTGGAAAGACACACAAATAATCCCTTAAAAAATATATATATATATCAAAAAAAAATATGAAGAATCAACATGGAAAATAAATTATCCTAAATAAATTCATCATCTTATATTGGTCCAATTTTAGTCTCTCTAGTTTGTTTTTGTTAGTAGAATATAACATGTTTCATCATGCTCTTTAGAATCCCTGCTTGTGAATCTTATTTCAATGGTGGGGATAGCGGTAAAATGCAATCTTTAAGAGCTGTGCCTATGTTTGCACATATATTTCTACACTTAATAATTATAAAATTAATCTATTAGAAGTTGAAGGACTGCCTGGACAATTAAAATATTTCATATAGGTAATTTCTATGCATCACTGTGTCATTAGGAATATTCCCAGAATGTCAATAATTATGATTGTATGATGACAAAACAGAATCTGAGTAGAGATAGGGGAATACTATTTATTCAGAGCGTCTCAAAATTTTATAATTAATTATAATTCACTCCCTGGCCACCAGATAGAAGATTGTTTAATCTTCACTTTACCACCTATGACTTTTGATACTGATTTCATTTGAAAAGGAATAACTTTTGGATATTATAAGTTGTCTTTGTGATATATCATGTTAGGCACTATATATCTGGAAGCTATGATAATAGATGAATATCTGTGTGTTTGATAAGCACACAGTCATATAGCCACATCAAATTTGTTTTGTTTACACTATATATATGTGTGTGTACATATATATGTATCTGTATTCTTTCAACTATATGAGCAATATAAACACATTACATATATTTGAAATAATCTTATCAGCAGTCTTACATATATTTTAAGCTCCATATAGGTAAATATTATGATGATGATGGTATTAATACACTAAGTGTAGTTTCTCCACAGGGTGAAGTTTTCAACACTGCCATCCTGCTGCAAGATGTAAAATTTGGAAATTCATTGACATCCCATTCCTCCAAGCATCAATTCCCACAATAATCTCTTTATTTAGAAGAGTTAGGCTCATTTATAGTTTCCCTACACATGTCTTTTCTGCCCCTTTTATTTCAACTTATAATTAGCACTATACTTGCTAAATATAAATCTTTGGTCCATCCATGTGCCAGTTGAGCCCAGAATCCCAGCAGAGTTGCAATACCTACTCTCTAGTAAATTGGACTCACCCAGGACAACTAATAAGGAGATGATGATGGACAATGCCTATTTCAAAGTACAGGGAGCGTATGCAGCTGCAGGTAAAATAGTTCCATCCATCTATCCCATGGGATCTAAGCCCCCTCTCAATTAGAAACAAAGTGGGCATCACCATCCCAAAATCCTCAAGATTGAGGAATGAACAATGAACTAAAATATACTTATTATTATTGTAGTATAGACTTATTATTCTAGCAATGGAAGATCTTTTATCATTAATATAAAGGCAGTCATCACCAGAAGTTCTGCAGGGAGAGAGAGGAGAATAGGTGAAATATGGGGGCATTTGTGGTACATTGTAATTGTTCTGCATTATGTTACAATGATGGACACAGTCCATTATATACTTTTGTCATAACCTACAAAATTGTGTTGGACAAAGTG
>JAQZBX010022076.1:5440-31925 GCA_029593785.1 Cabassous unicinctus | reverse complement strand
TATAAAAAAATGAACTATCAAGCTACAAAAAACATAAAGGCACCTTAAATGCATATTTCTAAGTGAAAGAAGCCAGTCTTAAAATTAAAAAACTGTATAAGTCCAATCATATAACATTGTGAAGAAGAAAACTCTAGACACTAAAAGATAAATGATTGCCAGGGAAATAAGGTAAGGAGGGATAAATAGCTAGAGTAAAGGGAATATTTAGAGCTTTGAATCTGTTACATAAGATATTGTTTTGGTGAACTCAATATATTAGCATTTTTCAAAACCCATAAAACTGTTCAAAATGAAGAGTGAACACTAATGTAAAATACGTAATTTAATAATAATGTATCAATATCATTTCACCAATTGTAACAAACATACCATACTGATTTAATATAGCAGAGACTCTTTAGGTGTGGAGAGAGAATAAATGGGAGTAACCTCTATTTTCCGTGAAATATTCTGTAAACAAATTTCTGCTCTAAAAATGAAGTCTATGAATATAAATGCTTAAAATTAAAAAAAATTTGAGAAACACAACACTGACCATAATGTAGGCAACATTTTGTCTTATAAAGAAAGAAATGATCTATTTTTTTATTATGAACTATCAAGGTATTTTTCTAGAAAATGGAATAAACTATTTCATAGCCACATCTTAATAGATATCTCTTATAAAATTTACAATTCCGAGCATTCCACTATCATTTTCTATGCTTCTAGTCTTTAAATCAGGGTTTCAAAATTGTTGAGGCAAAGTTTTAGTCAAGATGTTCCCTGGTTTATTGGTTTAGTTGCTCTTTCAAATTCACACAAAAGAGATCTTTCTTTGGGAAAGTAAAAGTTCAACCTTACAAATGAAGGTGCACTCACTTATGCCTAAAATTATCTGGCCAATAATTCATTCAACAAGACAAAAATTTATGTCAAGTTAACATGTATGGAATTCAATTAACCCCCACCTTTTTATTTCCTAAAAGTAGAAATGAAATGGTTAGATTAAGCTGTATTCCTTGATTTGCTATTTGTTCAGATAAGCATAGAATAAAAGTATATTTAACTCTCAGGTAAATAAGACTTCAATCTTCAAAACTTAGCCAATTATCTTTTCCTGAAGGAAAGATTTCTTGTCCCTGATCTCTGATGAGGCTTCTCTTCCATGTCACTTAAAACAGTTATCACTTAATATTTGTTGTGATATTAGATTACTGTCCAAATCTACCACTATACTGGCACTTTAACTTTCATAAATGCAGACACTGTATATTTTCCCTTACAATTTATCACCAGTAAAAAACATTGTATCTGGAACATGTAATTTAAATAGAAATAATTTATTGAATGTATAGTAACTCCATGAATGAGTTAAATTTAATAGCAAAGTGCTACTTTTTTTGCAGCTTATTAGGTACTGGACAATTGCATAAATGTTTTGCATATATCAACTCAGGTAATCACTACAGAAACCACTGTATACAGTAAAGAAATAAATTACTAATATAAGGAATGAATGAAAGGATATAACAATAGTCTCTGCAAACAAGTAAAGAATATTAAGAAGATATTATAAAAAACCTTTTGCTGAAAACTTTGATGATTTATAAGAATTGTATAAATTCTTAAGAATGCTCACATTAGAAAACATGGGTAACTTGAATAATCCTAAAACTATTAATGAAATTGAATTACTCCTTATAAAACTTCCACGTGAATAAGTATTCTCCATATTCTTTCAGCCCTACAATAGAGATCTACATATTGGGAGACAGCAGAATAACACCTGGAAGAACCCTAGGCCCTAGAATTTCCTTGTGGATCAGACCCACCCACAAATTCTGGTAACCTAAATTCTGCATAGTTATTTTCAAGAATGATACTGTTATTTTTATGAAGCTACTCTGTTTCTGAATTCCCCTACTAATCCATAATTACCTAGACTCTAACTCAAATAGTTTCTATTCCCAGCAAAATCACACCACCGATAAGTTGCTCTTTCCTTTATAGACAACTTTTTTTTTTCTGTAATTAGTCTACTACCACTATGTTTGAGGAGACTCAGCTAGTATCCTTGGCCATGGTGGCCACAGGGCATTGGCCAACAAATGGAGTTCACTAATGATGAATACAACAAAGAAAGCTAGATGTGTAGTATAAAAATTTTCTTCTACAATGAAATTTACTAACATTTTGGGTCCCACTGTTGTTGAATAACCAAGGTCAGTAAGAGCCAGGAGTCTGAGAAAAGGTACATGGATGTTTGTAGCCTGGAGTCCATCTTGATGAGTGCTATCATACCCAAATGGCCCACCACTGAGACCACATAGATCATGAGGAATAATTCAGTATTGTACCCTATCAGTCAGGGCAGTCTGTGATCCCTGCTAAATAAATTCATTCAGCAGTGTTCGATTGTATTTTTCCACCCAGATCTTTCAGGAAACTATTCTGACATCAGCATAGCCGATACTTTTTATGGAGTATAACCATAAAAATTTTTAGTATAGAAATCTAGTATGAATAATATGACTTCAAATTATGCATAGTATGGTATATGGGAATCCTGCATTTTATGTAGATAGTTTTGTAAACTTTTCCAATAAAAGAAAATCTTTAAAAAAAACACAGAAAACAAAACAAAACACACACACTCACAAACATATACATATTATAGATATGCATTCACATATACATATAATTGATGACAGATTGATAGAAATAGATTGATATCTATATCAATATGTATATTGTATGTACACACACACACACACATATCTAAGTCCAGTACTTGTTATGTATGTTAACTGTGACAGCCTGTACCATATGTAGGCATAAGGACTCTCAAGGGACATTGTTTTGAAATGTGAGTTCCAAATGAGTTTCAAAATATTTTGTTTTAATATATATATAACAAAGAAAAAAGCTTTATGAATAGTACAATTATCATCTAGATACCTAACACTCAAAGGTTTTAATATTTTTTCTTTGCTTCAGCTTTCTATTGTCTGTCTCTATCATCTATCTATCATCTCTCTCTCTCTCTCTCTCTCTCTCTCTCTCTCTCTCTCTATTTATCTATATATCTATATATCATCTGTTGATCTATCTTATATCATCTCGCCATCTATCTATCCATCTATCATCTATTATATGTACTTGTGTATGTATATATAGTAAATGTGTTTGCATATATTTGAGAGTGTGCATGCATGCTTGTATGTTTGTGTGTGTGTTTTATTTGGGAATATATTTAATGTTTCATTATTATGTATGAGTTAGTTGAGGTTTTCTGTGGAAGCCCTTTTCATATTGAGAAAATTCTATTTGTGTATGTGTGTGTGTGTTTAAATTTTTCTAAAGGGAATTCAATTTTGATACAAATTTGGTGAAAATTATTATCATTAATGAATATTATATATTGCATTTTGATTTTGCTGTGTGCATTGAAATGGTCTATGGTCATCTTTTAAAAACTTGTTAATATACAGGATGATATTAATCGATGTATGAATGGTAAACTAAAATTCTATTCTAAAAACAAACCCATATTGTTCATGAAGTATTTTCAGTTTCATATATTGTGAGGTTGAATTTGCTAAAATATTGTTTAAAATGTTTTATATCTATTTTCATGAGGCTATTCTTTCTTGCTTATTTCCTAGAAAATGTCTTCATATACTTTAGGTGTCAGAGTAAAGGTATTATAGCAAACAAAGTTGGCATGTATTCTCTCCTATTCTGTCTTGTGGAAGAGTTTTGTAAAGCTGACATTATTTCCTTTATGCCTCAAAGAATTTTGTATTTTAATAATCTGTGACAAAAGTATATTTTATGTGTATGTTTGTTTCAAAGATTTTAAATACAATTTTTACTTCTTTTATTAGATATAAGGCTACTATGATTTTATATTTCAATAAGCCTTGATAGTATGCTATTTTTTAAGGATATACACATATCATCTCGGGCTATATTTACTGACATAATTTTTTTATAATATTCCTGATATTCTTTTGATATTTGTAAAATCTGTAGTGAAGTTGCTCTTCTCCTTCATGATACAGGCAATTCTCATTTTTTCTGATCAGTTTGGCTAGAATTTATTAATTTTATTTGTCTTCTCAAGTATCTTCATTTATTTGCATTGAGTAATATATTTTTTTTGTTTTGATGTCGTTTTACCACCTCTAGGTATTGTTTCCTTTCTTCTGTTTAATGTGTGTTTTGTTTTCTCTGTATCTAGTTTTTTTTTAAGTGCAAGCACAGTAATTGATTTCAGACTTTCATTATAATGTATGGATTTATTGCAATGCATTTCCCTTTACTGCTTTAGTGACATCCCACACTTTTTATATGCTGTGTTTAATATTCATTCAGATAAAAATAATTTCTAGTTTCCCCATTGATCCTTTTTTTGTTTATACACTGGTTATTTTAAGTGGGTTATTTGGTTCACAAATGCTTGGATATTTTATAGAAATCTTTGGTAATTGATTTCTAATTCCACTCTAGTCAAAGAATAATATACATATGAATGAAAACATATGAAGTTTACTGAGACATGTTTTATGTACCAGAATTTGAGCTACTGTAGTAAATGTCCTGGGTGCAGTTACAAACAGAATATGCATTCTACTGCTGTTGAATTGTTTTATAAATATCAATTAGGTCAAATTGTTTAATAATGCTGAGCAACTCTACTAAAAATGCTGAGTTGCTGACTGTTGTCTTTTTATTATCAAGAGAAGGGTATTGGAATTTCTGTGTAGTTTTGGATATCTATTTAACCTTGCAGTTCTATCAGTTTTTTATTCATGTTTTTTGAAGCTCTGTTATAGGTATATAGATCTAGTATTATTATGTATTAATATACCACTTTATATTATGAAATATCATAATTATCCCTTAAATATTTCTTCTCAGAATTTGATTTAGTCTAATATTAATATAGCCACTCCAGCTTTCCGTTAACTAGAATTAGTATGGTATAAATTCCCCAGTGTTTTTAAAACCTATTTGTGTCCTTTTGTTTAAATTGTATATGTAGGCAACCTATAGTTAGGGCACACTTTTTAAATCTGATTTGACAATCATTGTCTTTTTAATTGACTATGTGGATTGTTTATGTTTTGTGTTGTTGCTGATAAAATTTGGTTTAAATTCATCATCTTGCTTTCTATTTGTCCTATAGGTCTTTCTTCCCATTTCTTCTTTTCCTATTTTATATTTGATTAGCTAATCCTTTTTTATGACTCCGTGATATGTTTTTAATGTTGCTTTAAATATTTTATTTTTGTATTATTATTTTATTGTTTACTTTAGGGTTCATAGAATAGATGGTTTAGCAATTTGGCAGTTTGATATAGTTATGAATTCCAAAAATAGATATTGGATTATGCTTGTAAACTGGTCTGTTCTTCTGGGCATGATTAAGTTATGATTAGGGCTTTGATTGGGTCATGTCTGTAGGGTGTTGAGCCCCACTCCTTGGTGGGTAGGGTCTCAAATATAAAATACATGGCAAAGGACTGAGTTGGAGGGTTTTGAGTTGGAGTTTTGATGTTGGAGTTCTGATGAGGAAGGAGAGAAGGCCTCCAGAAAAGAGACGAGTCATTCACCTGACAGCTCACAGCTGGCCTTGTGGAATGAGGCAAAGTCTAGAGAGCCTCATAGATTACAGCTGACCTTGTAGAGGAAACAGAGGAGCTGAGTCCGAAGAGAAACAGCCCTAGGAAGAGAGGAACCCAAGAAGCTTGAACCTTGCCAAAAGTTGGCACTGCCTTGCTCCAACATGTGGCAATGGACTTTGGTGAGGGAAAAAACTTATGCTTTATGGCCTGGTAACTGTGAACTTCTACCCCAAATAAACACCCTCTAAAAAAAACAACCAATTTCTGGTATTTTGCATCAGCAAACCTTTTGGCTGACTAATACAGATGGTATAGATCTTTTACTTATCAAAGTCCACATAAAATGGTAATTATTCCACTTCAGAGGCAATTTTTGTTACATTTTTATTACAATGTTTTTGTTGACTATAGTCCATAAATTACATTAGCTATATGTATCACCACATTAGTAACACACTGTATTAGAAGAATATTCCTGTATTTATATTATTAACCAAAATCTTCATTTACTTCCAAAATCATTGTTATACATTCCCAATATTATCCTCCAGCTGTCCAACTAATCTTCCTAGACTACTCATTTCAGCCACAATCACATCCATTAATCAAGCTGTATTTGTTATATACAGTAAAATGTGTTATTAAGTCCTACCATTAACACATATTTATATTTGACCTTATTAAATGTTCTGCATACATCCAGCATATGCCTCACTTTCTCATTCCACGTTCCAACTCCCACCAACCTACACTTCATAGTCCAACTCCAAAAGTCTACTCATTTTATTTAGTTCCTGCCAATGAAACCATACAATATTCATCCTTTTGTGTCTGGCTTTGTTCAATCAACATGATACCCTCAACACTCTTCCATGCTGTCATGTGCTTTGCCAACTGATTTCTTCTTACAGCTGAGTAATATTCCATTGTTTGAATATGCCACATTTTGTTTATCCATTCATTGGTTGACAGACACTTATGTTGTTTCCAAGTTTTAGCAATTGTGAATAATGCTTCTATGAACATCAGTGTGCAAATATCTATTTGCATCCTTGCTTTCATTTCTTCTGAATATATTCTTAGTATTGGGGTTTCTGGATCATAAGGCAGTTCTATATTTATTAATAGTTTCCTGAGGAACCACCAGATTGTCTTTCATGGAGGTAACATTTTATACTCCCACAAACAGTGAAGAAGTATTCCTGTTTTTCCACATCCTCTCCAGCACTTGAGTTTTCTGTTCTCTTAATAATAGCCATTCTGTATGGCATGAGATGATTTCTCATTGTAGTTTCGATCTGCATTTCCCTAATACCTGGTGATGTTGAACATCTTTTCATGTGTCTTTTGGCATTTGTAGTTCTACTTCAGGAAAATGTTCATATTTTTTGCCCAATTTTAATGGGGTTGCTTGTCATTTTGTCATTAAGTTGTGTGATCTCTTTTTATACCATGGAGATCAATCCAGTTACAGATACATGGTTTCCAAAGATTTTTTCCACATTGAATAGGTTGACTTTTTACTTTCTTCACTAAGTCTTTTGAAGAGCAAAATTATTTAGTTTTGAGGCAGTCCCATTTATCTATTTTTTTTCTTTTGTTGCTCGTGCTTTGGGTGTGAGGTCCAAGAAACCACCACCAAGCACAAGATCTTGAAGATGTTTCTCCAAATTTTCTTCTAAGAGTTGTATTTTTCTAGGTTTTATATTAAGTCCATGATCCATTTTGAATTAATATTTGTATAAGATGTGAGATGAGAGTCTCTTTTCTTTCTTTTAGATATGGATATTCAGTTTTCCAAGCACCACTTGTTGAAAAGGCTACTATGACCCAGCATATTGGGCTTGACAGCCTTGTCAAAAATCACTTGACCATAGATGTGAGAGTCTATTTCTGAACTCTCAATTCAATTGCAATGGTAAATCTTTCTATTTTTATGCCAGTACCATCTGTTGTTTTGTTTGTTTTTTACCACTATAGCTAGATAATATGCTTTAAAGTCCAGAAGTCAGAGTCCCCCATCTTCATTCTCTTTTTAAAGATATTTTTGGCTATTTGGGGACACTTACCCTTCCAAATAAATGTGATAATTGGCATTTTGCAATGTCATTCAGGACAATTCCAAGTCCTGAAAATGCCCCATATTACACTTCTTTTTCCCTCTGCCTGACTTCAGCACCTCCAGTGGCCAATGTCTCCACATCCATGATATAATTTCTTACATTGCTAGAATCACAATAAGTCTATAGTAGAATACCAGTAAGTCCACTCTAGTCCATATTTTATTCCCCAATCCTGAGTATTCTGGGATGGTGTTGCCCATTCCACCTCTAATTGAGATGGGGCTTTGATCCTACATGGCTGATGTATGGGACTCTCTTGTTTGCAGTTGTAGACACTCTTAGTTCCTTGGGGTGTTGGTTGTCCATTCTCACCTCCTTATTAGTTGTCCTGGATGAGTCCAATGAACTGGAGAGTAGGTGTTGCAACTCTGTTGAGGCTCAGGGCCCAGGTAGCATATGGATCACCCAGAGATTCAAGTCTCTTGGATGTACACCTATGATTCAGCACCAACTACATGTTCAAATAAAAGGGACAGGAGAGGCATATGTAGATAAGTCACATCTGAGACCAACTCTGTCAGATTTTGGAGCACAAACTCCAAAGTAGGCCCCACTGGCAAGACACCAAATTCCAGAGATATCTGCCATGACTGTAGGACCTAGGTATCTCCAGAACCCTCAGGAAACCTACTATTTGGAGTAGTATCTACTTTGGAGTAGTATGATATCCTGTTGTGATGTGCATAAGCGTTGCCTCTCTGATGATGTCCCGACTCACTTTGAAGTCTCTTAGCCAAATAAACTCATTTGTCTTTACATTTTCCCCCTTTTATTCAAGGTATTTTTCCAGTTTCATCACCATCCATTGCTTGGTAGTAATCCCTTGGTGCCAGGGAGGCTCATCCCCGGGAGTCATGGCCCACGCTGGGGAGTAGGTAATGTATTTATATGCAGGCACCCCACAACACTAGACTAAGTTGTAATTTCAAGTGCAAAGGCTCAAAAGCATAGTCGTCAATTTCATGGGCCCATCAATGGACCATCCTTCTTCACTAGTCATTGCACCTGTACTTGGGGGATGATTGCTGTTCCTTTGAGAAAGTGGCAGAGTTCCCCAGGATAGGAATTTAATATTCTTTCAGTTGTTTTGTGAATCTCTACCGACTGTGGCAATGCCCCATGACACCTTGAACACATTTTATACCTTATATGTATGTCCAGGAGAACTTTCTCCAATGTATCCCCCATTACTGACACCCCACACCAATGATTCTCCAATGCAACTGTTGTAACCCTTCTGTGATCCAAAATCTCTTCAAAAATGAAGCCAAGAATATCACCAAATACAATTAATGGTAAAATGAAACAATGATAGGTTTAAAAATAAGAAATAAAATTCATAATAATTTTAAAAATCTAAAACTAAAATAAAGTAAAAAAAGAAATTGGGATTTTGAAAAAATAATGAAAAATATTTAGAAAAATTAAAAAATAAAATATATATATATTTTATGTTTTGCATTTCATCACTATAATATCTGTTGTCCTGTATGAACAGTGGCATTTTCTTCCAATTCTTCCCCAGTGTATTGCTTTTTTTTCATTTTGTCTTCAAAGAAGCTTTATGTTATAGTAAAGTCACATACAGAAAATAGGGGACTCCCATTAACCCAACATCCTTCCCCCTTTCCCCCTTCCTGTATTAATAACCTTTTTACATGGATGGTACATTTGTTACAACTGATGTACAAATTTGAAACACAGCTACTAATCATGGTCAATGGTTTACATTATGGTTTACATTTGAGACTTCACATTTTATAAATGTTTGATGAAAAAAATTTTACATAACTTGTATCCATTATTGCAAGATCATGCATTGGCTCACAACCTCCTTCTACATTTCTATTTCTTGTAAACCCATCTTCCAGACTCTAGCTCTCTGAATCTGATCAATTTGCTTAATTCATATCAAAGGGGTCATGTAATATTTGTTCTTCAATACCTGGCTTGCTTTACTTAACATAAGTTCATCAAGATTCATCCATGTTATCCCATGTGTTAATAATGTATTCTTACTTACAGCTGAGTATTATTCCATTATCTGTACATATTACATTTTGTTTCTCCATTCATCTGTTGATGGGTTTTGGGTTGATTCCAACTTTTGGCAATAGTGAATACTGCCACTATGAACATTTGTGTCCATATATCTGTTCGTGACCTTGCTTTCAATTCTTCTGTGTATATACCCAGCTGGGAATTGCTGGATCATATGGCAGATCTATAGTTAGATTTTGAGGAACTACCAAACTATCTTCCACAATGGCAGGATCATTCTACATTCCCACCAGCAGTGTATGAGGGTTCTCATTCGTCCATATCCTCTCCATCACTTATATCCTCTGTTTTTTTTAATGGCCACCTGTCTATTGGGTGTAAGATGGTATCTCATTGTGGTTTTGTTTTGCATTTCCCTAATAGCTAGTGATGTTAAGCATCTTGTAATGTGCTTTTTAGCCATTTGTATTTCACCTTTGGAGAAGTGTCTGTTCAAACCACTTGACCATTTTGTAAAAATGGGTTGTTTGCCTTTTTATTTTTGAGATATAGGATTTCTTTATATATGCTGGATATTAGGCTTCTATCTGACATATGTTTACGAAACATTTTCTCCCACTGAGTCTTATTACTTTCTTGCCAAACTCCTTTGAGGTGCAAAAGGTTTTAATTTTGAGGAGGTTCCATTTATCTATGCTTTCTTTTGCTGTTTGTGTTTTGGGTGTGAAGTTCATGAAACCATTTCCTATTACAAGGTCCTGTAGATGCTTCCCTACATTATCTTCCAAGGTCTTAATTGTCTTGCTTCTTATATTTAGATCTTTGATTCATTTTGAGCTGATTTTTGTATATGGTGTGGGATAGTGTTCCTCTCTTATTCTTTTGGATATGGATGTCCAGTTCTCCAAGCACCATTTGTTGAAGAGGACGTTCTGTCTCCGTTGAGTGAGCTTGGTGGCCTTGTCAAATATCAGTTGACTGTATATGTGAGGATCTATATCAGAACTCTCAATTCAGTTCCATTTTACCGTATGTCTATCATTGTGCCAATGCCATGTAGCTTTGGAATATGTTTTAAAGTCAAGTAGTGTGATTCCTCCAATTTCATTTTTCTTTTTCAATATGTCTTTGGTTATTCCAAGCCTCTTGCCCTTCCAAATAAATTTCATATTTAGTTTTTTGCATTCAGTGAATAATAGTGTGCTGATTTTTATTGGGATTGAATTAAATCTGGAGATTAGTTTGGGTAGGATAGACATCTTAATGATGTTTATTCTTCCTACCCATGAACAAAGAATATTCTTCCATTTATTTAAGTCTTATTTGATTTCCTTTAACAGTGTTATTTTCTTTGTATAAGTCATTTACATCTTTAGTTAAATTTATTCCTATGAATTTGATATTTTTAGTTACTATTGTAAATGGTATTTTTTTAATGATTTCCTCCTCAGTTTGCTCATGATGGGTGTACAGAAATGTTACTGATTTTTGCACATTGATCATAAAACCTGCAACTTTATTGAATGCATTTATATGTCCTAGAAGCTTTGTTGTAGATTTCTCAGGGCTTTCTATGTATAGGATCTTGAAATCTGCAAATAGTGAAATTTTGACTTCTTCCTTTCCAATTTGGATGTAGTATATATATTTTTCTTACCTCAGTGCTTGAGCAAGTACTTCTAATAAAATGTTAAATAAGAGTGGTGATAGTGGGCATCCTTGTCTTGTTCCCGATCTTAGAGAGAAAGCTTTTCGGATTTCACCATTTTAGATGATGTTAGCTGTGCATTTTTCATATATACCCTTTAGCATGTACAGAAAGATTCCTTCTGTTCCTATCATTTGCAATGTTTTTATCAGGAAAGGGTGCTGTATTTTGCTGCATGCTTTTCCTGCATCTATTGAGATGATCATGTGAATTTTTTCTTTCAATTTGTTTATGTGATGTATTACATTGATTGATTTTCTTATGTTGAACCATCCTTGCACACCCAGGATGAAAACCACTTGGTCATGCTGTATAATTCATTGGATGTGTTGTTGAATACTATTAGCAAGTATTTTGTTTAAATTTTAGCATCTAGGTTCATAAGATAGATTGGTCTGTAATTTTCCTTTCTTGTGGCATCTTTGTTTGCCTTTGGTATTATTGTAATGTTGGCATCATAGAATGAGTTAAGCAATGTTCCTTCTACTTCATTTTATGGAAAAGTTTAAGCAGGATTGGTGTTAATTCTTTATGGTATATATGGTAGAATTCACCTGTGAATCCATCTGGTCCTGGGCTCTTCTTAATTGGGAGGTTTTTGATGAAGGATTCGATCTCTTTACTTGTAATTCACTGTTGAGTTCATCAATTTCTTCTTTTGCCAATGTAGGCTGTTTCATGTTTCCAGAAATTTGTCCATTTCTTCTAAACTATCCTTCTTGTTGGGATATAATTTTTAAAATATCCTCTTACGATACTCTTTATTTCCGTGGGGTCAGTGGTGATATCCTTTTCCTCATTTCTTATTTTGCATATTTGCATCTTCTCTCTTTTTTCTTTATTAGTCCAGCTAAGGGTTTGTCAAGTTTATTGATCTTCTTGAAGAACGAGCTTTTGGTTTTGCTTTTCTTTCTAGTGCTTTCTTAATTTTTATTTCATTTAATTTGGCTTTAATCTTTTTTATTTCCTTTTTTCTACTTCCTTTGGAGGTATTTGTTGTTCTTTTTCTAATTTCTCCAGGTGTGCAGTTACATCTTCAATTTTTGCTCTTCATTCTTTTTTGATATATGCATTTATGGGTATGAATTTCCCTCTCAGTACAGCTTTGGCAGCCTCCCATCTGTCTTGATATGTTGTGTTGTCATTTTCATTCATTTCAAGGTAGTTGCTGATTTCTTTCAAAATTTCCTACTTGACCTATTGTTTGTCTAAGTGTGTTTTTTTTAACTTCCATAGCTTTGTGCCTAATCCAGTTCTCTGGCCCTTACTGATTTACAGTTTCATTCCATTGTGGTCAGAAAAATTACTTTGAATCATTTCAATCTTTCAGGATTCATTGAGAATTTTTCTGTGACCTAGCATGTGCTCTATTTTGGAGAATGACCACTGTGCACTTGAGAAAGATGTATAACACGACACCCGCTGTATTTGGGTGTAGTGATCTATAAATGTATATTAGGTATAGATCTTCTAATGTATTATTCAGTCTTTGCTTCTTTATTGATTCTCTGTCAAGGTTCTCTCTAAAGGTGAAAATGGTGTATTACAGTTCCCCATATAATTGTAGAGACATCTATTTCTCCACTTAGTTTTACCAGTGTTTGCCTTATGTATTTTGAGGTGCCCTGGTTAGGTGCATAAATGTTTATTATTGTTCTTTCTTCTTGAATCATTACCTTTTTTACTAATATATATTATCCATCTTTATCTCTTACAATAGTTTTGCATTTGAAGTCTATGTAGTTGGAAATTAGTATTCCTACTCCAAACTTTTTTTGGTTATTGTATGCTTTTAAGATTATTTTCCAGCCATTCAATTACAGCCTTCTTGAATCCCTGGGACAAAGGTGGGTTTCTTTTAGACAGCATATAGATGGGTCATATTTCCTTATCCATTCTTCCCATCTGTGTCTCTTAAGTGGTGAGTTTAATCCATTAACGTTCAGTGTTATTACTCTCAAGGAATTTCTTACATTAGCCATATTTTCTTTTGGTTTATGTATGTCATATGTTGTTTTTATTTCATTTTTTGTCTTTTATCAGTTGTTCTTACACTCTCCTCCAACTCACTCATTCCTTTTTTTTTTTTCTTTCAACCTGTAGAACTTCCATTAGTATTTCTTGAATGGCAGGTTTTGTACTTTCATACTCTCTTAATTTCTGTTTATCTCTGAATATCTTGAACTCGCCATCATTTTTGAATGCCAGCTTTGTTGGATAGAGAATTCTTGGCTGTAATTTTTTTTCTTTTAATACCTTAACTGTGTCATACCATTGCCTTCTTGCCTCCAAGGTTTTATATGAGAAATCAGCACTTAAACTTACTGAACTTCCCTTATATGTGATGATTCTCTTTTCTCTTGCTGCTTTCCGTATTTTTTGTGTCTTGAGCATCGGACATTTTGACAAGTATATGTCTTGGTGTAAGTCTGTTAGGATTTATACTGTTTGGGGTGTGCTGTGTTTCCTGAACATGTACGTCTATCTCCCTCAATATGGTTGGGAAATTTTCAGCCATCATTTCCTCCAACACTCCTTCTGTCTTCTTTTCCTTCTCTTCTCCCTCTGGGATGCCTATAATGCATACGTTTGTTCTTTTGTGTTCTCACTCAAATCCCTAAGTGCCTGCTAAATTGTTTCTATCTTCTTATCTATCTGTTCTACTATATCTTTGATTTCAGATGTATTGTCTTCCACATCACTAATTGTTTCCTCTGTGTATTCAAATCTGCTGTTATGTGCTTCCAGGGTCTTTTTCATTTCTTGTTTTGTGCCATTCATCCCCATCATATCCATTATATTTTTATGTGTGTTTACAATTTCTTCAATATGTTCTCCCAGAGTCTTCTTAATATCCTTTATCTCTTCCTTCACTTCTTTAAGTTTGTCCAAGATATTTGCTTGGACATCTTTGATAAGCTGTTCTGTGTTCTGCATCTCTTCCTCCTTTTTAGCTTGTTCATTGGACTGGGCCATGTCTTCCTGTTTCTTAGTATGGTTTGTAATTTTTTTTGTTGCTGTCTGGTCATTTTTTTTTTTTTTCTTGATGGGTTTATTCAGTTGATTAGCTTCTTTCTTTACTCTATGGTTTTATTTAATTGCCATTTGTGTGTGTGTGTTAAGTTTTCTCTTTAACAGTTTGTTCTTATTATTCTGTTTCCTTGCTCTTGTGTATGTTCCCTTGGAGGAAAAAATTAGGGTCAGAGAGCATGAAAGCGGTAAGATAAGTAAAAATATAATACTAATAATAATAGTAATCATTAGAAGAGGAACTGTGTAAGACCTTGGAAAATGAATATTTAACTCTTGTTATCTTTGTAGAGTAATAGTAATAAAAAAGTGGGTTACCAACAATGAAATGGGAAACCAAACAAAGATATATAGAATGAATTAAAAGGCCAGAATGATGAGAAGAAAGGGAAAGAGAAAGGAAAAGACAAAAAGAAAAAAACAAGATAAATGAGATAGAAATAAAAACCAGTAAAATTGAGGACTAAACAAAAAGAGGTGGAATATAGGAACTACAACTGAAAGCAGAAGATAGAAAGATGAAGGAAAGAAAAGAGATAGCATTGGTAGACAAAATCGATATACACAGAAAAGAGGAAATCAAGGAAGAGGAAATACAGTAAATAAGAAATGAGCCAGCAGCACCTATTTAAAAAAAAGAGGGTGTGGGGGGAGAAAGAAGAAAGAAAAACATGAAATTAAAAAGCAAATATACACAGAAGCAAGCAGTTGAACAAAAACTAAGGAAAAGCAGCCTTCCCCCTTAGGCCCCTGAGGAGATTCTCAGGCTGCTTGTGTTCATCAATCAATTACCCTGCAGACTGACCTCTGCAGGTTTTGAAGAGGGTTTTAGTGAGTAAACTATGTTAAATTTTAAAAAGTAGTAAACTTTTTGTAGGACGAATAAGAGACCCAAGAAAAGCTAATACAAAAATAATATCTATGATTTCCCTTTCCTGAAGTATCAGTGGGATGTTTGATATCCCAGTGGATCACTACTCTAAGAGAGCCTGGAATCAAACTAGGGACTTTGTGTATTCAAGGCAGAAACTCCTCCACTGTGCTAAACTTTTTTGTTGGGTCAGTTAACGCTTCAAAAAGCTATCCAATCCCTTTACCTTGGGTAGGTTTAACTCTGCAGTTGCACAGATTCCTGCTGCTTAAGAGTCCATCCCTGCTCCCTTTCTATTCTTATTGCTTTCTCTCCCAGGGCAGCAGGATGCAATAGCCTGTGTGAGCAGATTCCCCCTCGCCTCTCCTGGTCAGGTTGAGTTCCCTTTTGAAATTCAAATGGGAACTTGGCAAGTGAACTCAGGCAGAAAAATGACTCTCAATTCTCTTCCAGACAACTCCTTCCTCCCAGGGGACACTAACTAGGCTCTTGGAAGCTTATTAAGTGCTTTTCACTGTCCACAACCCTTAGTGGAGTTGAACTTTTGATAGTTTTCAGAACGGGACAAATCAATTGCCTGACTCCACCCTCTCTTAGGCCAAGTTTCTCTGTCCCAGGGTGGTTAGGTAAATCAGGCTGCCTCAGCAGATTTGCTTCTCCCCTCTTCCTGGTGTCACCTTGAGGCAATTGGTATGCTCCCCAAAGCTCAAAGGGGCTCCAGGCAACCAAACCCATGGAAAGGAAACCCCTCTCCATCTTTGCCAGAATGTGCCCACTCTGGGAGAACTCTCCCTCCCACTGGGTGACCAACGATGTGAGTAGGGTCCCACATTGGCTTTTTGCCTTGAGGGTATGGCTTATCTGTCCACAGTTTCCAGCCTCAGGGACCAGAAACTCATGGTTTTACCTTGTGCAATTTATCTCTTCATCCAGCTCCCTCCATATAGATGCCCCAAAGCCCCCTGCTCTGTGGGTTCCCATAAGAGCTCACTGGGGCAGGATCTTGCCCCTACTCAGCCATTCTTTTGTGAAAGAGATGGTGAGTAACCAGTTAAACCAGTGCTGTCTTCCAGTTTCTATCTCAATATGATTATTTGCATTATTTAATATGATTATTGATGATGACCTTGATCTGACTTTTTTATGTCTTTTTTGTAATACTTTAGATTGCATAAATGTTACATTAAAAATTTAGGGGATTCCATATGCCCCACTCCCTCCCTACTCCTTCCATACTTTCCCATGTTAACAACATTCTTCATTAGTGTGGTACATTTGTTACAATTGATGAACACACATTGGGGCATTACCACTAAGCACGGATTATAGTTTACATTATAGTTTACACTCTGTCCCACACATTTTTTAAGTTATAAGAAAATATATAATGGCCTGTATCTATTATTGCAATGTCATTCAGGACATTTCCAAGGTCCTGAACATGCCCCCATATTACAACTGTTTTTTCCTCTCCCTTTCCTCAGAGTCTCAGGTGGCCTCTGCCTCCACAGCAATAACAAAAGTTCTTCCATTGCTAGAATAACAATAAGCCTATAGTAGAAAAACCGTAAGCCTACTCTAGTTCATCATTCATTCCCCAATCCTGAGGATGTTGGGAAGGTGCTTCCCATTCCATCTCTAATTGAGAGGTGAGTCTTATATCCCATAGGGCTGATGGTTTGGTCTGTCTTGCTTGCATTTGCAGACTTTCTCTATTCCTTGTGATAAGCATTGTCCATCATCATCTCCTTGTTAGTTGCCCTGGGTGAGTCCAATGCACTGGAGAGTGGGTGTTGCAACTCTGCGGAGATTCAAGGCCCAACTGGCACATGGAAACCCCAAAGATTTAAGTCTCTTCAGGATACACCTATCAAGTCTAATACTAACTGTAAGTTCAAAAAGAAGGGGCAGAAGAGCCATGTGTAGGGAAACCACCAATGAGTCCAACTCTGTCATACTCGGGAGCATAAATTCCAAAGTAGGGCCCACTGGCAAGGTGCCAAACTCCTAATCTGTCTGTCCTGCCTATATTGTCTTGATGTCTCTAAAGCCCCCAGGAGCCCCACTGGTTGAGGCAATATTTACTGTGGCAGTCAATGAGATCCTGCAGAGTTGTGCTTAAGCATAACCTCTGGAATGACCTCCTGACTCACTTTGAAATCTCTTAGTCATAAAAACTCATCTGTATTTAAGATTTCCTCCTTTTGGTCAAGGTCTTTTTTCAGGTACATTGCTAGTTGGTGCTGGGTAATAATCTCTCGGTGTCAGGGAGGCTCATCCCCAGGGTTCATGTCTCATGCTGGCGGGAAGTTAAGGGATTTACATGTCGAGTTTAGCATAGAGAAAGGCCACATTTGAGCAACAAGGAGGCTTTCAAGAAGTAACTCTTAGGCAACATATCATACTAAGGTAACTTTCAATAGGTTCAAGTAAAGAGTCGTAAGCACAGTCACCAAAATCTAGGGCTCATCTCAATGTCCATCCTCCTTCACTAGGCACTGCACCTGTATTCAGAGGCTTGTTGCTGTCCCATTAGAGAATGTGGCAGTGTTCCCTAGGGCTCTAATTCCCATGAGAGAATTACCAGGATGGGAATTTGATATTCTTTTGGTTGTTGTGGGGATCTCCACCCACCATGACAATGCCCCATGAACATTTGAACACATTCATATGAACCAGCACTGTGCCCAAGGTGAACCTCCTCCCATGCATCTCCCAGCACTGACACCCGGCACCAATGATCTTCCGCTGCAAGAGTTTGGACTCCTCTGTGATGCAAAACTTCTTCAAAAATGAAATTATCAAAATAACCAACTAAAATTATTGAGAAGATGAAATAATAGTTTCAAAAATAGCAAACAAAATACAAAATAATTGAAAAAATTTGAACTAATTTTAATTGTTTTGACATTGTGTCTTTCACAATGTCAAAAAATTTTTGAAAGCTATATTTTTTTCAAGAAAATTACATGTTACTTTTGTACAACTCCAAAACGTGAGAAAAAACAGTCCTTTTGTAGAGTTTACCATTGCACATTTAATGTAATATTAGGTCTTGAGATGAGATTAAGTTAAATTATTCCCCAGTGCTCTCCCCCTGTAACTTCCACCACTAAAATAGGTGACAATAAATGTGATTCTACAATGTGAAATCAAGAAAATATGTATTTCAGTCATTTATTAAATATAAAACTTTTTTAAGTAGAAATGGAGAGAAAGAACATCCAGATCCACTAAATAAAGAGTGGAAAAGGCAAATATATATTCCTGCTTTAAAATTTGGCAAGGATAAATCTGTGTTTAAACCTACTGTTTTGCAGATTTTAATCTTATTTCTGATCTCCAGTATATATGTATTCAGTCATTCACATGATCTTTTGCTGTTATTTCAGACTCCTTCAAGCACAGGAGTTAAGGCCAGGGGTAATATTCTTATTTTCATGAAATTGTGTTGTGGGGGAGACAAGCTGGACTGAAAGAGACACATTAATATTTTGCTTTAGTCTTGGCTGCAAATAAAAGTGGCACTTTGAAATGATATTGAACTCTTCAACGATATTGGTAAATGCAGGATATATATGAAATATAAGTATTGTTGCAAAACCACCCTACCCCAGAATCTACAGTTATCAAATCAGAATGTACCACATTAGCATGTGGGTAAGTCATCTGGGTTGAATAGTAGTACCTACTGCAGGTTAAATGGAAGATGAGGACCATGAAGAGATACTGGAACTCTGAAAGGGAGTCACAGAAACAGGTGTTGCCTACTTACATTTGGTGAGGAATCTGTGAATCCCCTGCATAGCTAACACAACCCCATAAAAATAATTTATGCATTTCTTTCCTCCTTTGAGACTCTCCCTGAGGAGAAGGCATGTAACTCGTAATTAAACAGAAAATATCTGAAGGCTTCAGAGCAATCCAATGGGATAACTGCTAAACAACACATCTTTATATTCCCATGTGAAGAGATGTATTTTAGATATGCTTCCACAGCTTCTTTTGGTTAAATATCTTCTGCTGTCACCTAGACTCTACAATCAATATGTTACACTTGTAGGACAGATATTTTAATCTATTCTGTAACCCTTAATAATTCTTTTAATACAGTGACATTCATGTCTTTATGGTTGAGGACACATTGGAGAAGTGTTTACAAACTGCTTAATGCATTCTTTTAAAAAATTCACAAGGGAAACACAAGGCATCTATATGTGTAAACATTTTTCCATCAAAATTGTATTTTAACCTATTATTGAAATATAATATAAATATAAATAAATGCACACACCACAAACAAATTTGACAAACTTAGCATATCTGTATAATCTCATTCCATATTAAACAAGAACAAAAACAGCAAAAAGCAGCACAAAACATTATTAGAACCAAAAAAGAATCTCTTATCTTCCCTTCCACTATGAGCAAATGCCCTTTCCTCCCAAAAAACTCTAACCACTGTTCTATATTGTAAAAGCTCATATATTGTTTTCATCTATTTCTGTTTTCTAAATAAGTGGATAACATTGCATATTAATTTTGTGACAGGATTCCTTCACTTAATACACTGTTACACATATTCTAGGTTGCTCATTTTCATTTTTGTATAGAGATCCAATTATGAATATTCTGCAAATTAGTTAAATCTACTATTCTATTAATCATTACAACCATTTGGGTGTATTATGAATAGTGCTGCTAAGAAAATTCAAATGCATGTTTTGGTGGAAATATATATATATTTCTGTTGGATATCTTCTTTGCTGAATCATAGCATATGTGTATTTAGCATTAGTAAATATTGCCAAATCAATTCCTAAAGTGGTTATACCAAGGTACACTTGCACCAGCAGTGCACAATTGTTATCAGTGCTCATTATCCTCATCAAGAATTGCCATGGTAGCCATTCTTAATGATGTGCAGGTGTATCATTGTAGTTTTCAATTGCATTATCATGATGTTTAATGAAATTGAGAATCTTTTCATAAGTTTAATGGCAATTTAGAAATTTTCTTTTGAAAACTTCTCATCCAAGTTATTTGCCAATCTTTATATTGGGTTTCATGCCAATTACTTACTGATTTGTAAGAGTTCTTTTCACATTCTGCATGTGAGTCTTTTTCAGGCATGTATGTATGATGATATATGTT
Organism: Cabassous unicinctus; assembly: GCA_029593785.1. Classification (NCBI taxonomy): domain Eukaryota; kingdom Metazoa; phylum Chordata; class Mammalia; order Cingulata; family Chlamyphoridae; genus Cabassous; species Cabassous unicinctus. The sequence continues at coordinate 11,423 of JAQZBX010022076.1, read as the reverse complement.
TGATATAGTTTTACCCTCACCTTTGAGGGTTGCTCTTCTCATACTGTAATTTTACTGAACAGAAGTTCTTAAAATAGTCAAAATCTTTTTTAAAAATATATCATCAGTTTTCTGTTTATAAACCATACACATCACAAAGATCTTTCTCTAAGACTTCCTCTGAAATTTTGTTTGCATTCCACATTTGGATTCAATCCATATGGAATTGATTTTGAATAGGATATGAGGTAGATGTCCAGATTCTTATTTTTCCAAAAGGGATATAAAAATTACCTAATATTATACATTGAAAGGATCACCCTTTCTCTTTTGGAGAACAGTGATGCTTCCATGATAAGTGAGGTGAACAACGATGCATAAATCAGTGTTTGGACTCAGTATGTTGTTCCATTGGTCAGTTGGTCTATCCTTGGGACAATAGCATATTGTCTTAATTACTGTGATTTCATAATCAGTTATGATATCTGGTCCTGTATTTCCTGTGACATTTTTTTTCTTTAAGATTATCATTGCTAATTTTTGTGTTTTGGTTTTCTAAATAAAGTCTACACTTTCTTAAGTTTTAAAAGAAGGAAGAAAGGGAAGAAATCAGAAATAGAAGGAGAAAGGAAGGTTCTATATTTGGGTTTTATTGAAACTATAGATCAACCTAGGATACTGGGCATTATTACAATATAAAATTTTCCATTTATGAAATTTTTACAAGTGTAAAATTTTTCCATATTGTAGATACATTTCCATTTATTTAGCTTTTTTGGGATAATATTTATATTTATTTATCATTAAAGAAGATTTAGAAATTTTTTGTTAAAGTTATTCTTATGTTGGGTTACTTTTTATTTAAAAAATTTTATTATATTAACTCTCCAATTTTATTTTCTAATTGTTTATTGCTGTAATATGAAACTAAAATTTATTTTTCTACATTTATTTACTATCCAGAAAAATTATTAAACTCTATAAATCTGTACTCTTTTCTGTGTACTCAGTCATAACATTTATCAAAAATAAATAACAGTTTGTGATTTCATTTCCATCTTTTACCTTTTATTTTTTCCATCCAAACTGAAATATATAAAATGACCAGAATGTATGAATATAAATAGTGTGACTAGGTTTCCTAGTTTTGGAGTCAGTTTCCATAGGAAAGATTTTAATATTTCATTATTACATTTGATAAAAGAATGTCATTTGAATACAGCAGAAATCCTGGAAGGAAGGTTTCAAATAAAAGAGTTCACATAGTGGACTTAAACTGCATTTCTCTAATGACAAATGATGCTGAATACCTTTTCATGGACTTAGCTGCTTTGACAGTTGGAAGTATTTTGTGGATCCCAGATAAGATCATGTCACTGAAGCGAATACTTTTGTGTGAGCCCCTTTAATTTGGATTAGACTCCCAGGGTCCTTTGAATGGATTACCTCAGTAAGGTGTGGCCTGATGTGTGTCTTGGTCCTCTTGCAGGAATCCTTTAGAAACAGAGGACTGAAAGCAGAGACCCATGGAGAAAAAGTAGCAGAAAAAGAGAGAAGGAACCTAGGAACTCAGAGAGGAAACCTAGAGAGAGGAAGCAACAGAGAAGTCAGAAGCTGAGACAATGAGACCCTGAAGAGAAGCACATTCTTTCATGTGCCTTGCCATATGGAAGAAGTCCAGGATGACCAGTAGCTGAACTTCAGTGTGACAACATCTCTGATGATGCCTTAATTTGGAAATTTCATGGCTTCAGAATCTTAAGCTTTTAACCTAATAAAAGCTGTCTTATGTTTTCTCTAGAATCTTTATAAAATTAGGTTTCATATGAATGTCTAAGTTACATCTTGAGACAAGTTTTATATAAGGTGAAAATAATGAATCAATGTACCCTTTTTCTCTCAAAATGCTGTTCAAATTTTTCATACCCATGATTTTCAAAAGACTTTACTTCCCCATGAATTTTTCTTAGTATTTTTGTTGAAAATTAATTGACTATATATGTGTGAATCTATTTTGAACTCTCTTCTGTTCCATTGAACTAGGTGTATATTTTTTCACATGTACCACATTCTCTTGATTATTTTTGCTTTATGATAAGTTCTGAAATTAGAAGATGTGTCTTCCAACTTTATTCATTTTCTAAACTGTTGTAATTTAGTTCCTTTGCTTTATCTCATATATTGTAGAATCAGTTTGTCAATTACTACAAAAATGCTTGCTTAATTTTAATTGGCATTGCATTGAAACTATAGAACAATTTGGGATTGCATTTTATTAATGAATTAACTGTTTCCAAGTGCTCTGCCTACCATTATAATCTTTCTTTCTTTTTTTCTTTTTTTAATTCACATTATATAGCCAGAATTCTCTATCAACCAACATAAAATCCTTGGGTATGAGGTCAAGACCTACATTTATTTTAAACAATTTTTCTAGATTTTCCTACCTACATACCCAGGTAGTAGTCTATAGATTAGTATACAAAATCTTCAAGAAATTAAGACTTTATACTACTCAAAAAGCATGAACTTTAACTCTATGAGATCTCTAATATTCTAATGACCTATCATATAATACATTACGTTATCTATATTCAATCCCTGAGATTAGAGTATAATTTTGTTTATTCATATCTTTCTCTATGAAAAATTATTGAGTTTAAATTTATCTTGAAGTGTAGCACTTTAAATTTTAAACGTGAAATAAACTAATATCTATTAAACAATTATAAATTCTGTAACATATTTTTCATACGATTTATTCATTATATACATTCTTACTTGATTTTTAGAAAATTAAGCAGTTAGTATTCCCAGGTAAAAGAAACTGGATATCACAGAACTTATGTTATTAACTTAATTTCATTTAGGTCATTAAAATCAGAGGAAGGATGATGTCCTATATCATTAGATTTCTTTTCCAATACTATGTCATATATTTTTTTTAATGGTGTGTCAATTTTATTAGACGTCAAAGTTCATCCATGCATTCAGTTTTATCCTATAGCCCATTTTTGTAGAACCATTCATGTTTCCTACACAGAAAAAAAATGACTTGTGCTTTTATGTCCCCAAAGAGCGTTAGTGTGATTTCTCCTTGGGGCATCCCCTGTGGATTTGAAGAATAACTCAAGAAGCTTATAAAAGAATCCAAATGAACACTATTCCGATGATACTTTGAGTTAGCAGTTAAGTTCCACAGGTAAAGGAAAGGTTTTTAAATTCTTAATCACAAAATATTTTAGAAGCTGTAATTTGGAATCTCAAGTTATGTGCCTTAATGTATTTATATTGCATGCTTTCGTATTTAAATTTGTGATGGTTGAGTCTAGTTAAATCAATGTTGTATTAAAATATGAACTGCATGCCTTCCAGGAAACATAATAGGGAAAATAAGGAGGGCTTCCTACATATTTAGGTAAATAAATATATATAAATAGAGCTATAACAAGAAATTTGTTTCAATTTTCTTAATGGAAGTTAATAGTCAAAAGAAGGGCAGTAGAAATAAGACACTTTATTAAATGGGAAGAAAATAAGTTTACAACCAGTCATTGAGTATATGCCACATTGAGCATAATTATATATATTTTTTCTGATGGAGGATTAAAAATTAATTAATATTTTATTTTACTTGTTAGCTAATTGATATAGAAATCACTTTAGTTGGTGTTTTTGTTTTTAATTTCATGTCATTTTAAAAGTTTTCTGTCTTTAAAAAGAATAAATGTAAGTGAGGATGAATTTTCTCCTTTGTCTAGGAAATGTTTCCAGAATTTTGGCATGTCATAATGGTATTGCAATATGGACAAGAGGAAATAGTTAAGAGTGTGGAGTCAGAGAAATCTGGTCTTGAATCTAGGCTCTGTTAATAACTAACCTTGTGAGCTTTGTCATGTTGCATTCTTAACTGGGCATGAGATTTCTCATCTTTACAAAAACTCTAATATTTTAAGATTGCAGGTTGTTATGCAGATTACACAAGATAATGTACTCAAAAACCCCAACCTTCAGTAACCATTTAATAAGTGTTAATGGCTATCATAATTTTCCTTCTTCTCAAGTTTATTGTTTGTAAAAAACGTTCTCATGGAATGTTTCTTACTTTATTTTTTTATACTATATGAGAGGTGAGGAAATAGTTTTGAGTCTTCCAAAATATCATGATCTTTTTTTAAAATTCAAGCTTTCTATATTTTTTCTCTCTAAACTTTATCTCCTCTTACAGGAAAATCACCTTCACATAAGCATAAAGATACTAATATCCACAATATTACTTATTGGAAATACCTGTTTGAAGTTCAGCTTGATGAAGTAGCTAAACCTCAACTTTTTACCTATTACTTCTCTAAATCCTTGCATTTAAATAGATAATTTCTTTATGGGACATCATTAAATATGAAATATATCTTTATTCATATACCACTTCTTAATCTACAGACAGAATCAGAGAAATCAACATTTGAAAGGAAATTATTTCAACAAGATTATCAGGAAAACTAAAGAAAACACACTCTTTACTGACATAGCAAAGGCAGAATGGAGTTAAATGGAGGAACTTTTATGGCACATTAAAGCACAGAATGATGAGATTCATTGGGTTTATTCTCAATAGAATGTATTTTAATATATAGTTACTTTCCTATAACAAACACATATATAATTAAAAGAAGAAATATTTAGCATATGGTTTGGAACCCATTCATTGGTCAATGCTGTGATGATAAAAGTTGATTTTAAAACTCTCTATTAATTGTGTTTCACATAAATAGAATTTGGACGTTGTATTTCAATTGAAGCATGCTAAACATAGAATCAAAAATTTAATTTAATACAAAATAATTTAATGAAGCTCATAAATAAGTACTCTGCCATACTACTATGTTCATGTAGTTGAACAAGTTAGGCCTGAAAATTGTGATCATTTTTATTATTCTTTTATTTGAAACGATGAAGTTACCTATCCTAGCTCACACTATCACTAGGTCTTAAACCAAAGATTTTAATACAGGGTCTTTGAGGCTAAATATAATGTTGTCACTTTTTCATAATTGTTGTCTTGTCTTACAGATAGAAGAGAAGGTTTGGCCTATAATGTAGCTGAAATAACTCTTGTCAATGTCAAACAAGTATACTTTGTAATGAAGTCCTTTTTTAGACTACCTATTGTTTTGTTTTTCAAAACATTTTGATTGTTTTTAGTTTCCTTCTCCTAGAAGTATGGGGGAGCAAGAAAGAGAGAGAGAGGTGAATGCGAATGTGGAGTTCAGAGTGAAAATGAGGATTATTGTTACTATAAATATATTTTTAGGATGCACAATGCATCAATACATATTTATAATTAATATATTGTTATTAATATAACTATAAAACTACATTGGAATTTATTATATTTATGCATATGTGCTTGCATATTTTTTCTCTATTAGTAATATATAATATGTCTGGATTTGCAGAGAAATCAGAAATTGCCTTAATAATATTTTTTTTTCTCTTGAATTCTCTACAGATGAAATGATTGTTTTTGTTCTCTAGCCCCATATTTATGGTGTTGTTTTTTCCCCACCATCTTCCATATGGATCTGTAATAACCTTGCATGGCAAATAATTATGTAGGTCTTTCTTCACCTTCCATCTGTAGTTTTAAACTGATTTCCTCATTTTCTTCTTGATGTAGGGACTCTCAACTTTACAAAACTGCTGTATGTTTATTATCTTGAATATAAATCATTTGTAAGTCACTGAATGTAGCACAGACCAAAGCATGGAGAGATTTCATTCCATTAAATCCTGGAAAATACATTTGCTACTTACTTAAGGATGAGTCAAACACTTCATTCTATATCATACAGAAAGAAAAACAAATATCATTATGCTAGAATCCAATGTCTAATTATGGTAGATCCAGTATTGTGTTTCAATCACTGAGATATTCAGTTTAGATGCAGGTCCCTCTTTCTCTTTCATGTTTTTTTTTTTGTGTGTGTGTGTATGTGTTTTTAAT